>PVIU01002861.1:0-159686 GCA_004026605.1 Ondatra zibethicus
AGAATGACTAGGAAGACAGTCTCCATGAGAAACAGTCTTGATTAGGCTGCTTAGTGGGCATGCCTCTCTGGGATTGTCTCAGTTGGGTTGAGGTGGGGAGAATCATCCAGACTATAGCTGGCATTATCCTATGGGCTGGACTCGGACTAAATAAAACAGAGAGAGCAAAGGGAAACATGCATGCCAGCATGAATTCAGTTTTCCTCTGTTCCTAGTTGTGGATGTTTCTAGCTGCTTTAAATTCCTGCTGCCTTGACTGCAGTGATCTGTAATCTGCAAATGTGAGCCAAATAAAGTTTTCTCTCTCAAAATTACTGTCAAGGTATCTTATGACAAGAGGAAATGGAAGTGAGATAGGCTCTAAGAATGACTTCGGCAATACTATCATTACAGAATCCTCAAAACTCAAGACTGGGAACTGGGTGAGTGTCAGAAACGCCCACAAAAGTTACAAGAAGTCATCTTCACCAACACAAAAATTATCCGCATGTTCAAAGACAACTTCACTGTTTTTGTGTTGTGACAATTCTATAACCAAAATTAGATGAGCAAAATGCAATACTTTAATACAAAAATATGTGTCTGCTAAACAAAATGTAACACTTTCCTTTAATATAAAATATATCCTATCTTTATGAAACATAGTCTCATTTCAGTTGGGCAAAGGTTTTTTGCAGAAACCAGATGCTGTCCAAGCGTTTTCAGTTAAGCGCAAGGCATGACCAACTGACAAACATTGTACTTTGTACAACTTGTTAGTGGTGAGACAAAGGCCCGTCCCATACAAGTTTAAGCAATAGTTCAAGTTCAATAATCTTAACATTTTTTTAACTTGTCAAGGGTAGTCAAGAAGCTCACATCCGGGTACCCCCGCTCCCCGCGCCCCCAGCTTCCTAGGGTCACCCGCAGCCCGCGCTCAGAGCCCGCCCCCGAACGCGTCCAACGTCGCCGTGACGTCATCCGCCGCCGCCGCTACCTGCAGTGGCCAGAGATCCTGTCCGGCCCTGGGTCGCCTCGGCAGGTAGAGAGTGCAGAGGGAAGAGCAGAAAGGCAGAAGAGAGGACAGGGCGCGCGAGGCAAGAAGCCGAGGAGTCACCAGAACGGGCGGCGGTGACCACAGCCGCGCCGCGGAAGAACCAAGCTTTGCTAGTAACCGGTCCGCGGCTTCTCTGGAAACGGACGCCCCGCCCCTCCGCCGGGCGGCTCCCACGTAGCTGATTGGCCAGGGCTCTAGAGCGCGGCGCCATTCCTGCTGTGATTGGCGGGAACGAGAGGGCGTGGCCGGCGGGGCGCTTTGTTTCTGCGCCGGTTTCTCTGGTGAGGCTTTTTAAAGCTTTTGCTTTCAGAAAAAGCATAGCTTTGTGTGTAGTTCCCGAAAGTCTCAACCGCTGTCATCCTGGCGGGGAAGGAAGGTCCGTTCCGAGTCTCCTGACACTGGATCGAAAATACCCTCTCTGCTTTTGCTTTTCTGCAGGAGAAATTTGAAAAAAGCCAAGATAGGGTGACTAAAAACCTCATTTCCGGTGTATGGCATTGTCTCTGGACGTTCCCCGAGCGATAGGGGTTTCCCTCGTAATTCTCCAAACTGCCTTCCAGGTCCCAAATGCCTTATATAAAGCTGCTATACTTCCTAAACTGCTGAACCAGCAAAACAAGATCTTAGTGAAGAAAGAGGAGGATCTGATAGTGCATTTTTAAAAACATGGGATTTCATTTTCTTGTGATTGTATTGGTAGTTTAGGACAAGATCTCGTGTAGTCCAGTCTAGCTTCTTACTGTTTATGCAGCCTAGGGTGACTTTGAAACCCTGATCCTTATGCCTCCAATCCAGGACTGAGATTGTAAGCATGTGCCATCATGCCAAGCAAATAGAAAGTTGTGTACTCTATTACTATGAAACCGAAACAAAAAACAATAAACAGAAGCTAACTCTTTTAGCCCTCAGAAGACCTCAGTTTCCCCAAACAGTATTCAACACACTGTATTAACTATATAAGATTATAAGCCAAGGCTTTGCACATAATGAAGCTGCAAGGCCAGCATAGTCTTTCTTTCAAAAGCCAATAGTAATATTTTAGATTTTCCAGATCATACTGTCCCTGTTAAAGTACTTAATTCCACACTGTTGCAAAACATAAGCCATAGAGAGCCCATAAACATAGGAATGCTGCTGTGCTTCCATCAAATTTTATCACTAACGTTAAGTAGTGGGCTGGATTTGGCCAGCAGGTTATGGTGTGTAGACTGCTGATGTAAAACGTAAGCTACGCAAGAGTCTAGTCAGTGCTGAACTCATTGGCCATGCATGAAATAGGCAGCAGCAGTGCATCCCCTTGGCTGCTCCCTCATGGTCAGATCTGTAAGAGCAAGAAACAGGGTGAAGGTCCTTGATGGCGGCACACCATATTTTGGCAAAAGAGAAAAGACAGTTTCAAAAAGGATTTGGTGGTGACGTAAATTGTCTCCAAAAGTTGTTTTCAAGTAATTCCCTTAATCCCTAAACACACACACACACAAAAAAAAATGGAATTTGGAAATTTACCAGGAGTAAGGGGTTTCCTAAATTGTAAAACCCTTATTTTGGTGATGTTCAGTGTTGGTCTCTTGAACCCTGCCTTTATGGAGAGAGACAGCCCATGTACATGAATTAGAAAAGCTTGCTTTAATCAGTTTGGCCATGATGATTTGGGATTAACAGTCGTATGAGATATTTTGTTTAGAATGTGGCATTAAGTGGTCTTGCAAGTTATTTTTTTCTCTTAAAAATTAGTTAGCAACTAAAAAAAACTAATTACCCTATAGAAAAGCAAAATATAACCAAATTTTCATTTTCTTAGTCACTCTGATAAGGTGCCAGACATGTAAATCCCAGAGTTTCAAGGCCCTGTGTTGGGTCCAGATGTGTACACAATATGGGGGACCCTGGCCAGCAATAAAACTTAAAGGAAAGCAAGGTGAAATGACTGTGGTTTAGAGGTGATAACACAGTATGTCTCAGGCCTCTTAGCCCCGGGAAACTCACCAAGGTAAAGAGCGCTGGGTTTTCATAGGGTTTTCACAGAACAGATCTACATCGCGGTTACTGGACAGAGTGGACTTTAGTAGGTATTCAGCCGAGTATACCAAAATAGCATAGGCTATTTAAACAACAGAAACTTGTTTATCACATTTCTAGAATCTCAGAAGTCCAAAACCAAGAATCGACCAATTTGGCTGCTAATGAGGTGTCTATTCCTAGTGCTGTGGATGGATGGGTGCTTCTTGCTTTATTCTCACTTGTATCGAGAGAAGTAGCAAAAGCTCACCTGTCTTCTCTAAGGGCACTGATCTCATCATGAGGACTCTCCTCCTGTAATCTGATCAAAGGCCCCACCTCAAAGTGCCAACACACTGAGGGTTAGTGTGGAAGAAGGGACAAAACACTTTGCACAGCAGTTGGGTGCTCGCTACTACTTGTTGAAGAGTTGACCGTCACTGAAGGCAACTCTGCCAGGGCTTATCTAAGTGTGGGAAACCATGTTTTATTTTCCCACCAACATTTCTCGCCAGCATGCAGGTGTCAAATGAGTGTATCTTTGGATTGGGTGGTTAGACAAGTTCATACATCCATCTCCTTCATAAGCAAATTTGGTTTCATCTTTAATAAGCAGTAAAATTAAAAGGAATTTTAAAATAAATTTCTTTATGATTTTATGAGTTAATGTTGATTTGTATACCTGTGTTAGGGATCTAAGTTCCCTGCACCTTCAGTTTGCCTGAGGCTGTGGATTCAAGATTTAAGAAGCTATCCTATAGTTCTTTCTGTGGCTGGGATAAAATACCCTGACCAAAGAGCAACGTAGGAGAGACGAGAAATTTTTAGCACACAGCTCCAGGTTACAGCCCTTCACTGGTAACAGTGACAGGAATGTGAGACAGCCTGTCATATCACATTCAGTCAAGCCAGAGATTGAATGTGTGCATATACTCAGCTAGCTTTCTCTACTCATACAGTCCAGGGCCCCAAACCAGCTTCGTCTTTAAGCCTTAGATACCATTTTAAAGAATGTGACTTAGAAAGGCCCCAGGATTATATATGAAAATTGTAAAAACACCTAAATGTGACGTCTGTAGACGCTCTCCTATATCTTGGGGTTTGTACTGTCCTCTTCCTATGTGCCCTCTGCTTAAAAACTTAATAAAAAATTTAATGATTTTGTTTCACTCCGGCTCCTGCTAAAATTCCTTTGTGCTTAATAGTCCAAAACCTGGCTTTGCTTGGGGGGAGTAACTCCTAAGGGGAAGGGATTGCTAGTGGCAGTATTGAGCTGTACCCTCTCTCCAACACACTGCTGCTGACAAACCCACCTAGAAACTGTTTCACCTGCCCAACAGTATTCAATAGAAAGGGCAAAGGGAAATTTCTAGAAATACAAAATTCATTTAAAAAAAAAAAGACCTCAAAAGTACAAAAAACTGGGATCAAAACTGTGTTCTGAGCTCTGATCACCTCCACTGCCTCAATTACATTCCACAGTGACCCCCAGCTGGACTGTGCTCCATCCTTGCCCATGGGTTTCTCCTGCCCACTTTCCATGCAGTAGCCCCAGTGGTCCTGACAAGGGAGCAGCACAAAGTCAGTGTTAACTTCAGTGCCGCAGCTGCTTTCCCATACCATGAGCCACACTCTAAGGTGCTGGCCTCTCACGATCTGTGCCTTCAAGGTTCCTCCTGCCACTGTCCTCTATCCTTGAGACCTCTCTGCTGTGTGATATGCTCATCACATTCTGACACTCCCGAGACCAACAATAAAGTTTGCTTTGAATCGGGGCGAAGTCAACTCCTAGCCGACCAAAATTAACCATAGAGGTTTTGGAGGACTGAGGACAGATAGACACAGGAAGTAGAGAGGATCTCAGTCCTTTTGGATGGAGGAACAGAAAAGATAGAAGAGCACTGGTCGCATTTCCACTGCTTCTCTGATCATTCATTGGCTCCCGAGTTTTTATTGATAAAAAATAATTAGATAAACATTTCACCTCCCTCCTCGTCTCTCACTATGCTCTGCATCCCTGTGCATACTACATTCCAGTTCCAAACGGACTCTGGCCCCATCTCCCCTACAAGAAAGACACTTGTCTCAGATAGTTACATGATCCCTTCCCTAGCCGATAAACAACCAATCCAGGAAGGCATTTGTGGACAAACTGATACAAGCCTACATAGCCCAACATCGATCTGTCCCCTCTCCAGAGTCAGCCCCTACAGCATCCCAAATTAGATATCACATTCTCTGTGTTGTCTCTGGGATGTAAATCTCATGAAATCAAGACCATTATTAGTTGACTGTGACCCCCATAGCTAACTGTGACTGGGTCTGGTAAGAGCATGCCTTTGTTTTTAACAGCTTTAGCAAAGTGTTAGTTTTAAATGAATGAGTAAGTGAATTAAAAAAGATTTGTGAGAGCAGTCCCCTGCATGAATGAGCACATCACTGAGTATTACTGACTAGAAGCTAGATCTTAAAAAATTACTAAAAAAAAGAAAGAGGTTTAAAAGACAAATGTGTCTATTAAAAAGGAAAATAAATAAATTGACTTTGAAGTATGACTTTAATAATAGAGAAGTACTTTAAGAATAGAGCTATAAGGGCTCTCGGCGTGCTGGCTAGGTTAGCTGTTACTGGCTAGACTCACAACCAAAACATCAAGAATAGAGGTTTAATATTCTAAACTTAGTTGGACCTGATCATGAACATGTGAATGTGTGTTTGTGTGTGTTTATGTGTGTTTATGTGTGTGTGTATTAAAGTGGCACTTTGCAGTTCTTTACAAAGTATTTAAATTATAATACCACCATAAAAATGAATAATTAATGCAATGTTTTTCTCCCCAGAGTGCTAAAGAGAACAACCCTTTTTCACAGATAGAAAAAAAAAATGTGTTTAAAGATGACACAGAAAAATAATCCCGTTCACAATATGTTGTGGAATATTTCTTTACACTGTGTGAAGATGTGCTGAATGGCCACTAGCTAGGTAGGAAGACCTTAGGTGGGACTTCTGGAGACAGAGAGGTCTGGGAAGAAGGAGTTGTCAGCTGGATGCAGAGGGAGCAAAGCATGTAGGAGGAGAGGTAAAAGCTATTAGTCACATGGCCACACGTAGGTGGGTGAGGTTGTAAGAGCTTGTGGAACAAATTAAGCTATAGGCCGAGCTTACATAATTAATAACAAGTCTCCATGTTATTTTTTGTGAGCTTGCAGCCCAAAGAAAAGTCTGCCTACATTTGCCAACCAACGTCCAGCCATATATATTCACATAAGGCCTGAGAAAGCATCCAAAATAAATAAATAAAGTTTGGAACGTGGAGTCAAATTTGGCTTCCTGGTGACCACAGGCTCTTGGGTAGGCTTGGTGGTGTACAGAAATGCAGCTAGCAGATGCTGCCTGCAGTCTGGAACCAGCTGCCAGTGCCATGTACTGAGGCGAGACACATGGCAGCTGCATAGTAGTTTAAGATTTGTCTCATGCAATTGGAGAATGCTGTAGATGCAAAGACAGACTGAAGAAACCTCTAAACAGGTTACAGTGTGTTTAAAAATGTACTTAGGCTTCAATGAGAAAAAATGGGTATAGATAGAGAAAAATAGTTTATAAATAATAAGATAAAGTCTTTTAAGAGAGAATAAAATAATATAAAAAGTTAGCCACATAAAAATGGGAAATTCACAGAGTGTCTGGATTCCGTATGGTATCTTATTGACTTTAAATAATTTTTTTGTTGCTAATAGACAAACAGTGGCTGCTGAGAGACAGTGGATTATGAAAACTGCTAGATTAAACCAATTTATATATTTTTAAATGTCTTAACTTCAAAATAGAAGTCAAAAATATGTTGTGTTGGAGAAGAGGTTATGCTTTTGTTTCCATAGAAAACAAAAGACTGTGGATTCATTCAAGGTTAATAGAGATCATGTTTGCATGTTTGAACAGGGGAGACCCCCTGAAAATCATGGCTACAAATATAGATAAATAAACCTAAAAAGACTACAAGACAGGTGACATATGTTTTACCTGCTCAAACATAAGACAAAAAATAATTGTCTTTGACTGGCTTGTGTACAACACACAGTCCATACTTGTGTTAATGAAGATATGTGTATTACCTTTGAAGATTTGTGTGTTTTCAGAGTAAGGTGACCAGACATCAATGAAAACAGGTGCCCCAGGTGATTCAGCTTCTCAGAGTATCTCTGTTGCAGTTTCCTCAGAGTTTTCTATACAGAACAGCTTCAAGGCTACTGGCTAAGATGGTTCAACTTCACAGACTATTCTAAGCAGGACTATTGATAAGTCTTGCATTTTTCCATTGCACAGAGACTGAACAACAAATGTTATGATTTGTTTTCCCAGAACTTGAATATTATCTCAATTTTTTCGGGTTCCATAAAGATGTCATTACCCCCAGACAACAGGAAGTAATTTTAAGAACTCGACACCCACATTCCCAAGAGGTGGAATGGGTGGTTTTAGGTCATTCTGTGGGTTATGGATGTTTGTCATCGTTTAGGGAACTTGGTTTCAAGTTGTTATTGGTCATGGAGAGGATAAAAGCTGAACAAAGGATATTAGATTCAGTGATCTCTTTCTGAAGGGAAAAGGGGAGATATAGTATACAAAACATGGGGTAAGAAGATGGGTTGCTGATTCTACTTTTGAACAACCACTAGTCTCATATATTTTACATTGGTATAAATTTTTATGTATTGATACAAATTTAAAGTTATTCTTATTACACTGTATATATGTGTTTATTCTTGTTTAATTTATTGTACCTATGCTGTTAATATAATATAAATTTCTAGTCCTTAAAAGCCAGTATTATAGACTATTTAAGATAATTAATAAATATAAATTATTAGCTAGTCATTTATAACAATCAAACTTGTAGTCATGTTAGGTATATTTACAAAGTCATACAGAAATATATTTTAGATAGATGGCCTTCAATCACTTCAAAGACCTACAGAATATGGCATTTAAGATGTTTTAATAATATAAGGCTTTTAATGACAGTAAAAAATGTCTTCTCCTACCAACACCAATTTACTTCAAAAACAGATGATAGAAATAAAAAAACCTCCATATGGAGTTTGCTCTCTTTGTGGCAAAAACTAGCCATTTGGGCAAGAAACTGCTCTTGCCTCAACTGCTGACAGTATGCTGCCCAAATTGAACAAGCAGGAAAACAAAATAAAGTGACTGCGTAAATTTGTCAAGACAGGGTCAGACAGTCCTTCAAAAATTTCTGCTTTACAGAAAGTCTGTCAGTTATTCTAGGCCTGTTGGCTGAAGGTGGATATGCAACATTACAGAGGAGCCATAAGTGACTGTCCAGGCAGCCAGATGTTTCTGTCCTTTCTATAGTTTTATAATTTGTTTGCTGTGTACTTCCTGTTTACTCAAGTAATATTATATCCTTCTTGGGACGCTGATGGAGTTGAAGACTAGATAGTTATAGTTTCATTTTTTCTTATTACCAATTTAAGAAAAGAAACTCACATAAAAGGTATAAAATGTAAAAGGTTGAGAGACATAAAAGCTTAAATTATTTATCTAAGAAAATGAGTTGAGGCCACAAAAGATAGTTTTAAGATAGTAATACAAGTTACAATAAAAATGGTTTATATATAAAACTTTAAATTCATCAAGATAAGATAAATAATGAAGTATTATCTCTGAATATGCCAAATACAAATGAACTCTTTAATGTGAATATAATTCTTACCCAATAATTGTTCTTATTATTTATAGTTTTATTATATTAGAGTTAAAACTTTTCTACTTTATTTAGACAAAGAGGGGAAATGTGGAATATTCCTTTACACTATGTGAAGATGTGTCAATGTGATTGATTTAATAAAAAGCTAAATGGCCAATATCTAGGCAGGAAAAGATTAGGTAGGACTTCTGGAAACATAGAGCTCTGTGAAGAAGAAAGAAGTCTCAAGATGGACACAGAAGGAGAAAGAAATGTAAGAGGAGTGGTAAAAGCATTGAGTCTTGTGACAACACATATATGAATAAAAGTTGGTTAATTTAAGCTATAAGAGCTAGTGGAACAAGCCTACACTATAGGCTGAGCTTTCATAATGAAAAATAAGTCTTCATGTTATGTTTTGTGATCTGGAAACCCCCAAAAAAATCTACCTACAACAGCAGCCTCAAGAAGAGTAAACTTCCTAGTAATAATCATAACCAAGACAAACTCTAAAGAAAATCTCTAAAACACTGGTGAAGGAAATTGAATGGACTGTAGACAATTGAAAGACTTCCCACACTCATGGACTGGAAGAATTAATGGTGCAAAATGACTATATTACCAAAATGGTCTATAGTTTCCATGCAATTCCAATGACATGTTGTTAAATTCTATCCTCATACAAATTTCAATAATAGTGAAGTTAAAAATTCATAGAGAAGCATACAACACATGAGGTAGCAAAGTAACCTTGAACAAAAGAAGAAATGTTGAGTGCTCGTGGCCATGTGGGTGGAGCAGCAGGGCCACAACTGAAGTTCAAGGTGTCAGCCCACCAGGAGGAAACTCTCTGGTGGGTGAATCTCTAAGCAAGGCCACAGGACTACAGACCCTAGAATGTCTTTTGCTCCTGTTATGACTTTACATGTTTGCTGCTACAGTCTTTACTCTGGTATCTTGCATGGTGTGAATGGGTGTGGGAAGACCCCACTGCCTGTGTGTTTATATAGTGTGATTATCTCCTGGAAACATCCTGATCTACTGGGCATTTTTATCTGTGGATTGTCAAGAAGATGATTCTTCCTCAAGATGTATTATCTAATTGATAATAATAATGATAGCTTATATAGAATTTTGATGAATAAAAATAAATACAAGGATATATTTCACAACTAAGGCCTATGAGTTCCACTTAAGGAGCTGCTTTAGATTACAGCTTAGGTTAATGATTAAGGAAAACATGTGAGTCCAGGAGCCAGACTGGCTCTAATTCTCTAAATGCTGGAGAGATGCAGTCACAGGTTTTGGTGTGCATCATTAGCTGAAACAAAGCTTCAAAATAACTTTAGGTTAGACTAGATGCCTTGCTAATGGTTCTTTAAGATAAACAATTCCAGAAAAACAACCTAAAGCTCACAAGGACACATAGCTGAGCTAATTCATTAGGCTAGGGTCATAAGTACAAGGCAGCCCAATTGTTGCTAACTGATGTACTTTGCTTGCTAGGTCTGGTTGATAATTAGGGTGATAATTACTTCCTTGTACACAGCCCTCAACTTTCTGATACAAGAAACTATTGATGAATTGAGATGTTTGTTGCTTCCCCTGAAGGCTTTACAGCAGGCAGGGGAAAAATGATCCACAGAGAAACAAGAATGAACCTTGGCTCAGGCTGATTTTATTGTAACTGGTGCTAGACCAGGACTTGTAGAGTCTGGCCCAGATTATTTTGCTATAGTCATATTTAGGCACAGCACAATTTTGAAAAAAAGTATTCAGATAACAAATTAACTCAGCCCCAAGTGCACAATTTAAGACATGTTTACATTGAGATTCCTTACAAAGTACATTTGACTTCTTTCACAAGAATGGGTACTGTTGGCTCAGTGATAGTGCCCAAGATTTAGGGTCTAGGGAGCTTGACTGAGGTAAAAATAATACCTGTGGGTGTCGGGATTTGCCTGGCCCTAAGATAATAGAAGTCACTTAGGCTGTTGTAAAGCACAAGTAACCTCACTAATAAGAGTGGGGATTAAGATTTAAAAACAATGATCAAGATTTAGGGGGAAAAGGTCTTGGATAAGTAAACACATAAATTCTGGGAGATAAGGCAGAGCCTGCCTCATCAGACAGAAAATGATCACCAGGTTGTACAATGTCCTCATTCCTAGCATTGCAGGAAGAGCAGCTTCACACCTCATTCATTGAAGAGGTAACACACATTCTCTGTGCTAAACTTTACTGGCTTTTCCAGTGCTTATCTGTTTGCACAACACTCATTGTTCTCTACAGGTATGCGCCCTAAAGATTCAAAGTTCAGCTGACTGACTGTTTTTTATGCATACAAGTTTAAGTTTGTGACTCCTTTAAAATTCCTTATAAGATTACCTCTCAAGATAGATAATATTGATTCTTCCTTTACAACCACAATTCCCAGCCTGCCAACCAAAGAGTTGTCTGAGAGAAAAACACTCCTTGTTTGCCCATGATTATTATTCTGTGACAAGTTACATAGGCATATTGCAGGTGAGTTGTTGGAATGACTCTGTTTCTGATCTTTTACCTATAATCATTCACTTGAGAGACAGAATGTCACCTCTGTGTGACTCCTATATTGCCTGGAATAGTCTTCTGGGGGTACATAAGCTGCAAGGGAAATAAGAGAAGAGAAGGAGGTAAAATGGGATAGAAGGAAAACATCAAGAATGAGAAAAAGAACAGAGAATGCAAAAGAAGCACAGAGAATAAAGAAGGAAACCATCAAGAGAGTGTCTTCTTCCCTAAACCCCTCAGACAAAAAAGTCTTAGTTTATGCTGACACCGTGGATTCTTTTCAAGCAGTGCTGCCTGGAGGCTGCCCCACTAGGCATCAATAGCTGGAGGTATCACAGTATCACCTGATTTCAAGGTATACTACAGGGCTATAACAATAATTGTATAGTGCTGGCACGAAAACAAGCATGTAGACCAATTGGAATGGAAAAGAACAGAGGACCTAGAAATAAACCACATATCTACAGCCTCTGATTCTCGACAAAGTACTGAAAACATTAGGACATGATGCTAGTAAAACTGCATATCTGCAAGTAGAAAACCCAAATTTTTCATGGCACTATTCATAACAGTCAAATTACAGACTAGATGTCCATAGATGGATGAATGGATAAAGAAAACATTGTGTATCTACACAGTGAAGTTTTTCCAGCCATAAGGAAGAATGAAATTGTGTAATTTTTAGGAAACATGAAGGGAACCAGACATTATCATGTTAAGTAAAATAGGCTGGACTCACAAAGAAAAAATGAGATATTCTATGATGCATAGAATCCAGAAAACACAAATGACAACAGTAGAAAGAGGAAGGCAGAAGACAATCGGGGCAAGCAGAGGGGAGAGGGGGTAAGAGAAAATGGGAGAGATGTGATAAAATACAGTATATCTCATCATGTTTAATCAGTATAAGCTGATAAGAATGCTGAAGAAGAACCCAGGCTGTTTCTTGTGCCAGGGCTACAATGGGAAGGCATTTGTGGCCCATCCCTGCAACTCCTCTCACACTCAGATGACTCCCAGTGTGACCTACGGACCCCAGGCATATACATATGCATAGACACGCATTGCCAAGGTGTATTTTATGTATTGATCACATTACTCGTGCTCAGCATAGTAATTCACTGGTCCTCATTGGTAGAATTCACTAATTAAAGATGATATTGGTTGAACTAAAACACAAACCTCCTTTTCACTTATGCTTCCTCTTTAGGTGGTAACCATATAGTAAGCTATATTGGAAATATACTGAAGTTCAGTAAATATGCAGAATCATGGTCGCACCTTGACTTGCAGAGTCAGAACTTGCCTTTGAAAAGGTGATAATTTTAAATATAATACAATGTGAAAAGCCCTCAATGTATTTTGTTGCATCATAGAAGCCAGGTCTGTGTGTGTCAGTTCCCTTTGCTGAGAATTTGCTCTGAAAACCCAGAGGCCCAGAGGCCTGCACCACTTGAGCAGTGGACAGAGCCCTGATCCAGGTCTTTCAGCTGCTATTAGAACCCAAATCCAGAGTCTGGGTCTTTCAACTGCTTGGCTGACTGTTCACAGGGGTGGCTGGGTGAGATGAAATACTAAGGACAAGGCAGAGGAAAGAAAACAACCACGACCTGCCATTGCTCTCGGTGTGACTAGAGGCGCAGGGGAACCTGGCAAAGCCCTGGGGTATCAGGAGCACACTGATGGCAGGAGCAGAGCAAAGAGCTAACTGAAGTGGAGTAGAGAGAAACTGCCTCTTGAGTCCTTCTGGTTATTCTTCATCTCTTCTAAAAATCCCCTTTTGTTTCTGCTATTTTTCATCTCTGAGAGATATTTATAGTAATAATAACAACATCTGATATCCAAGATATGATGGTGTATTCTACCAGGTTCAGATATAGCAGTATTTAATAGAAAGTAATTTTATGCCTGCTTTTCAAATGGGTACCATTTCTCCAATTGCCTGTATTAAATTATTAATAGTAATTCTTATTAGCCACTTATTTGACAAAAATAACCCCCTCTTTCTCTCTCTCTCTCTCTCTCTCTCTCTCTCTCTCTCTCTCTCTCTCTCTCTTGTTTGTGTATGTTAATAAGCTATTTCCACAGTGAAGGTAAAAGAAATGTGGGGGAAATAATTCTCAACAAGTGAATCTCTTCATTTTGATCCAAGTCTCAAGAGTTTAACTGCTGCAATCAGACTTCTATAGAAAATGAATGTAACCAACACTTCCTGCTTTTTACATCACATGGAACATTCTACTGATCTTCACAGAATTATTTGGAGCCCCCTTGACCTCAGTCCTATTTTTGAACTCAAGACAAGTCTCATTAAAATGATCCTTAGAAAAGATAACTTTCCTATATTTGAGTTTTAATTTAGCCAAAATGGGGCATCATAACTTCTTGAGCCTTGTGGAGTAAGGTATGTGGAAGTGCTTTGAAAACTCCAAAATCAGGGCCAGTGAGATGACTCGGTGGGCAAAGGCTCTTGTCACCAAGCCTAAGGATCTGAGTCCAATCCCTGGGACCAGCATAGTGGAATGAAAGGAGTGATCCCCACAGGGTGTCCTCTGACCTCCACATGCATACCACATCATACATGCAACCACCCACACACCCCCAACACACACACAACGTCACACACTAAGTAAATAAATTTAAGAAATTATTTTTTAAACCTGCAAAACACCATACAACCAACAAACATATTAATTCTAATTATTTCCGAAGCTCCCAGGTCTTCAGTGCGGGAAACGTCACGGGATCCCAACTCAGTGCCTCCTCCTGCCCTGAAACATGTCCCTGTCTTGTTCAGTTCTGGAGTCGCCTCATCACCAGCCCCTCCATAAGTTGCCCGCCAGAGCCACGTGACTTGCTGAAATGCTCCATTCTGCCCTTGCTTCATCTCACCCCACCTCCTGTTCTCCATTGCCAAGGCTTGGCAAGGTAAGGACTGACAGCACATGGCTTTCCAGGAGTTAGTGGATCATCCACCTTATCCCTGTTTTTGAAATGAATATAAATTTAAATAAAATTTGATCAAGAAGGCATGAAATTTCTTATCTGACCCCTTGGCAAAGCCTTACATTCTTATGGTGATCATTTTTCCCACTTTTAACGATAAATTTCATAAACACTGCATGAACTTTGCATTTCTGCCACAGAGACAAATGTTTTCTCCTTTTAAATGGGACAGTCAAGACCAAAGTGCAAAGAAAGAGTTCAAGACTTTTGACTAAAGATTTCAGATCTGCCCTCTTCCTTGACATCCATCAGATGCTTCAGTGGTTTGTCCCTTGCTGTGTGCCAACAGTCTTCATGAAAAAATAAAACAAAACACACAGGCCCTCCAAGGGTCAAGCTGGCCAGCGGACCAGACAGTGAACAAAGTTGGGTTTTGATTCTTGAATTACTGAAATAGGATAACTTATTTTCTTGCAAGCAGATAAAAGCAGAGCAGAGTAGTACAGTTCACAAAATGTTGAAATGAACTCCTGGAAATCGCAGGCTAGTTTTTTTTTTTTTTTTCACTTCATCAGACATCATCGGCTCTGTGGATACAAAAGGCTCAATTGTTCACTGAGAGTCACTTCAGAATAGAACAATGTGCTTAGTACTTATTTTAATTACTTGGCCAAGTCACTTTTCCCAACTTTTGTTTTTGTTTTATCTACTGTAGGGTCAGCAAGGTGAGGGAGAAAGCAATAAAAAGATTTCAGTATGTGGTCTGGCCCCAGCATGAATGCTGACAGCAAAGTGGATTCCAGAGGGCAGATGTAGGTTTCAGAAGTGGGTGAGATTCCCAAGGTGTAGTGGCACTTCAATTGTATTTTAATAAAGGCAGCCTGGAGATCTGAGAGTAAAACAGTGTTGTAAGGAGAGGGTCCCTTTGTTTGTCCCGGCCACTGGCTTAGCTTACACCTGAAATAATCACACAGAAATTGTATTAATTAAATCACTGCCTGGCCCATTCTCTCTAGCCTCTTATTAGCTAACTCTCACATCTTGATTTAACCCATTTTTAATAATCTGTGTTCACCACGGGGTCATGGCTTACCAGGAAAGATTTAGCATGTCTGACCTGGTGTCTCCATGGTGGATCTCCCTCTCTGCTTTTTTTCTCCCAGAATTTAGTTCTGTCTCTCCGCCTACCTAAGTTCTGCCCTATCACCAGGCCCAAAGCAATTTCTTTATTAACCAATGAAAGCAACACAAATACAGAAGGACCTCCTACACCAAAACAGTCCCACTGGTCAGCCTTACAGACCAGGTTATGGTGACACACATCTTTAATCCCAGTAGCCACACTAGTTGCCATAAAAATCGGGTGGTGCATGCCTTTAATCACGGTCGTGTACACCTTTAATCCCAGCCCTAGAGAGGATTATAAAACAGGAGGAAACTGCTCTCAAAACACAGTCTCATTCTAAGATTCCTAGAGACAGGATCACCATTTCGGTCTGAGGTCGAGGTAAGAGCCAGTGGCTGACTGCTTTGCTTTTTGGATCTTCAGGTTGAACCCAAAATTCTGACCCAGAACTTTTATTAATTGTGCTTCATCAAGGTACCCTCAGAAAATGAGTGAGTGGCTGGGAATCTTGTAAGGAACAGATGATAACAGTGGAATCTAGGACCAGAGGGAGGATTTAGTCCAGAACCAGGGAGGCAGAAAGTAGAGAGATCAGAATAGACACCAAGCCTAAAGTATCAGAGCAACATAAGCAAAGTCCCAACATACCTGCTTGGGTTTAACCAGGTGAAGTTAGACAAGAGGCCCTCAGCTATGGGTCACAGCCAGGCAGGATGTGCAAGGGGCTGAAGGGCCCCAGGTGTGCTCTCTGTGCAAACAACTTTCCCTCAGCTTTGGAAGATTCACAATAGCTGTCGCTGTGTGTGACCTTGTGACACTGACACAAGATGTTGTCATCTATGCCATTCCATAGGCCACAGGTTGGTACGCCCATGAGAGAAGGACAGTCTGGAAATGTAATTTGATAACTGAGAGAAAACATGATATAGTGATAAACAACAGCAGCCGAAGCCCATTACTCTTGTTTTAACAGTATGCTGCTACTACCGATTTTAATGGGTCTTTAGGTTTTCCTGAGCCTTAGCTTTGATGCAGTGTTAGTTACTTTTCTGTTGCTGTAATAAAACACCATGACCAAGGCAACTTAAGGAAAAAAGGGTTCAAAAACAGAAAAAATAAAAAATATATAAAATGAAGAAAGTGTCCATTTGGCTTATGGTCCCAGAGGTACAAGAATCAATTATCATAGGATGACATGGCAGTGAGCAGCAGGCAGGTGGGCCTGCAGGAACCAGAAACCGAGAGGTCTTATCCTCAGCCATAAACAAGAGTAGATAGAATTAGCTGGAAATGGCATGAAGCTTTAAACACTCGAAGAGTACCTCCAGGGAAGTTCTTTTTCTCCAGCAAGACTGTATCTCCTAAGCTTCCACAAACAGGGCCACCACCTTGGAACCAAGCATTCAGATACCTGAACCTGTGGAGGACATTTCTTATTCAGCCACCATAGCCACTCACAGGTAGGAATGATATTATCCACCATTCTATAATCATATGCATTCTGTCCCCCGCTGGCTAATTATCAGAATTTGAAAGGCAGGAATAAAAATGATGTCTGCATCCAAGGAATGACATTTAAAAGGGTTCAACTACAAATTCCACAGCACTGGGTTCTTAACGGAGATCGTGAACAAGGCATAAAATATTTTTGAAGCCTGCCACTTCATTCTGTGATGTTGCAGGAGATACGAGTTGATTGAATCAAGCCCTTATTCCCAGGAGAGCCATGCTTAGAAAGAAGTTCAATCTTCTCCCTGGCACTAGGAGTAAAGACACTGGGGACAGGGGAAAGGCCTTGGCCTGCACAGCATCCAAGCTCCTGGCACTTGGCCCTCCCTAGGGGGCATCTGCTCTCCTAACCCCAGCCATCAGTTCAGAGTTTGACCACTCCCTAGGGGGGTATCTGGTCTCCTAACCTCAGCCATCAGTTCAGAGCTTGCCCAGACTGCCCGGCCCAGGGCTCTAGGGACAGGCATATGGGATAATTTCCAAATCTTCAAAATAAGCAAGCAAGGGACTCTCTCACAACAGGCACAGTGTCCTGAGTGAAGAAGGGAAGTGGTGTTGATGGTGGAAGTTGCCAGGGACTCGGGAAGGAAAATCACTGGATGGACCGAGGCGGCCTGATGGATTCCAATGCTCTGATTGCCATGAAGACAGGCTTTTTGCTCTTAAGCTCCTTCTTGCCTCACTTCCCCTTTCCTTCTGAGAAAATATGAAGTTAGTAAGGGGTGGAAGTTTTCTTGTTCAAATATGATTCAGGAGGAAGCTTAGCCACAGAACAGGAGAGTATTAATTACCGCCTTAGAGAAGAACTTGTAGAGACAGGTCCCAGATAGATCCACCCCAGATTTTTCAAAGAAGGCAACTCCTTCATCATGTATTGTCAAGAACTTCCAAGTTCAGGAAGAAGCCATCTGCTTCCACGCTGATCACCTGACTCAAGGTACCCAGCAGGCTCCCTGTGAGCAAACCGGAGGCTTCAGTACAACATGGCCCACAGGGGTAACACAGGACCTATCCGCAGGCTGAAACTTGTGACTCTTCTATTTGCCCTAAGTCCAGAACTACTTCTCCTGGGAGCCGGGGTGAAGCTTCAAGACAGTGGCTACGATGGATTGCTTGTTGCGATTAATCCTCAGGTATCTGAGAATCTGAACCTGATTGCAAACATTAAGGTGAGTGTCAATTATGCAGTCAATACCATCAGCCTATTAGTTCAGACCTGCTTCTGTGTTTAGGACGTTAACCCCACCAGGTATGAACTAGAGCAGTACAGAGACCAGGGTTTCTTAAAGGCAACGCAGACTGCAGGACTGTGAGTGTTCTGGCTAGATCACATAGTTGGGTAGAGTCTCCACTCATAGAGCCTTCTTTTGTTTTTTTTTTTTTATTAGATACCATCTGTTGGCTGTAGGGTGTGACCGTAGTTTTCATATGGAACTATTCTGGAGAACAGCTTAGAGAAACCAAAGTCGGCGATGGTGAAAGCAAACCGGATGGTTGAATGACAGAAGGGCATGGGGGCGCGTGTTGGGATCACCCCGTGGCATCTCATTTCGAGAACCAAAATTGCCAGGGAAGAATTAACAAGACTCTATGCAGACTGCCAGAGAGAAACTCCTTGTTTTCTCTCGATGTTCTATGAAATAATTGACAGTTTTTACTTTAGCATGGTAAGGGAGGTTCATTACCTAAGAGTCTCTTTGTTAGGTATCGCTTAAAGTGAAAATAATATCTTCTGAGGTGCAGGCCCAGACATGCCCATAGGTGTGACATCAGATGTGTTCAGTGAAAGCTTAAAACCCTTTCGGAAACTTGGGGAAATCGTGAGGGCAAGCCCTGACAAACAATCAGTGTACTAACAATCTCTTACAATGTGTTTTTCAAAAAAAAAAAAAAAAAACCCTTCAGGGCTTCATTCAGAATCTGTTTATGTGTTTTTCACTGTGGTTTATGTGTCTTCAGAGAAACACAGATTTGTATACACCTGCCAGTGTTTCTGTTTGGTTATAGGAGATGCTAACTGAAGCTTCCTTTTACCTGTTCAATGCTACCAAGAGAAGAGTGTTTTTCAGAAATATCCAGATTTTAATTCCTGCCACTTGGACAGCTCATAATTATAGCAAAGTCAAACAAGAATCCTATGAAAAGGTAAGGATTTGGGTTTCTCTTAAAAGAACCTAATTCAAGTTGAGGGAGAAAACTTTCCAAATCTACCTTGCCATTGATACTGGGACAGAGCTATGTTACTGCAAGGATTATTGCTGCGAAAGTGTGTGGACTTTATCCCATAGACCTCTACAAATGATTATGAGAAAGAAAAATGAAAACAGTAATAAGTGTAAATTATTCAGTCACAAACTAAGCCATGTGCCATCATTTAATCTGCTTCTTGGGACATCTCTGTTCTGTAATGCACAAGATCCTGGCTCAGTTTTTAGTAGAGGAAAAAGAGTCAGGTTTATCTTGCTGAGGGTGAGCAGGGACCAGCCTAATCCAACTCTGGTAATCTTCACTTGCATTGGGTTGGGAAAAGTCAAGCCCATGCTGAGAGCCATCCATATGTGTAAAAATGCAACTGTGGAGTAAAGGAGCATGATTTTGCCTTTAACTAAGGCCGGCATGCCGATTCAAATGAGAATGGAGAGAGTTGAGCAAGAACAAGGGGCAAGTGGTTCCATCTTCTTTTCTAACCACAAAATATCTTAACCTTGAAGAACACAAGCAAACTCCAGGTGACATGCAAATATTCATTGGTATGCACCCATAAATAAATACATGCTAAAGCATTTGAAAATTACTGTGAATAAGAGTCGTTGCATATATGAGAAGAACTGGGAAGAGAGCATGGAGAAGAACTTAGGGTTTCAGCAAGAGAGTGGGCTTGGTGTCTGTAGCTTTACTGCCATCAGGATAGGCATGGAAAACGTGTCTTTTAAAAATCTATGTCACTTGGCTTAAATTTCCTCGGATTGTTTTTATTTTAGCTTTCCCTTGAAGGTTCTCTTAGAAATTGGAAGGCCTAGCAATGTAGACTGTAGCCCAAATGCATGAAGCCATTGAGAGGTTTACAAAAGCATTTGAGTTTTCATTAGGTAGAAGCATTTGACAGTGCTTGCATGAAGATAAACAGGGAACTGGGAATAAACTGGGAAACCTAGAGTTTATTAAACTTCCATTAAGTACCTTCAATTTGAGCATGTATATATATATATGTGTGTGTGTGTGTGTGTGTGTATGTATGTATGTGTCTATAATTTAATGCCTATGCAACCTCAAGTTAGTTATTATTATCAGAAATTAATAATTATGTTCACAAAAGGTAAGGACTTTGTTCTATGCAAATAAGTAATAATTACTGATCCACAGTTTGAATATCTATTCAACTTCAAAGCCCATACTGTTTACACCAAGCTACACAGTCTCTATAAAGATTACGTTAATGAACTTGCCCTTCAGTTCTACTGAGAAGTCAATGGTGGTACCCTGATCCTGTGAAATATTTAAGTTCTGCATATGTAATATTATCAGATATCTTGGATACAATTTTCCTTAACATCATAATGTCAGTTAAGCAAAATTTAGTGAATGATACTGATCTGCCTGGCTATGGAAGTGAAAGATGGGCTACAGTATTTATACTCAGTACAGAGGAGGCCTCCCAAGCAATGTCCTGCTGCCCTCGCTGATAGAGTAGCCATGGAGAGTTGGCTGGAACTGTCACAGCTCTTCACTGTGCAGTCCTGGGTGATGTGCAAATACTATTACATGTTCCCGGTTTTATGGCTTTTATAGTGCCATAATATAATAATTTTACAATGTTGATGTCTGAGAATATTTTGGTCTGGAAAATGGAAGGATAATAAAAGAGGGAAAGAAGTTCCATGGAAACTGGTTAAACTTTTAAAGATCTTTCTGAAAGTGTCAATGAATTCAGCTAATGTTTAGCTCTCAGAATATCTTAACTCTTAAATTCAAGGCGCTCCTTTTGCCTTTAACCTGTTGTAAAATCATGCATAATTCCATACAACAAAATTGTAGCTTAAATTTGTTCTATTTTAGGCAAATGTCATAGTGACCGGGCAGAACGGGGTACATGGGGATGATCCATACACCCTACAGCACAGAGGGTGTGGAAAAGAGGGGAAATACATCCATTTCACTCCGAACTTTCTACTAAATGATGAGCTAGCAGCAGGATACGGCTCAAGAGGTAAGTTCAGATCAGAAAAATCCAGCCCCTTGACAGTACAGTAGTTTGTGTTTGGTACAGAAGAGACCTCATAAAATCCTCCACCTGTCAGGAGGCAAGCCAAGTGCACAAGGAGAGGGACAGAATGAGGCAGGAAGACCAAGAACCAGCTAAGGTATAGAGTAGCACTCTGAGAATCCAGGGAAGACAACTAAGCCGAGAGTTGTCGGGAGATGTCTCACAGAGGAGAGCTGAGCGACACTTTGCTTAGTGGAAAGGAGAGTAGCAGGAAGCATGTGAAAAATGCGGAGGCTGCACAGGAACCCAAGGCTGTTGAGGGAAGAATTAGACCCACGGAGGGCATGGAGGGAAATGCCAACATGTCCCCAACAACCCGGTGATAGAGGCATCATGGAATAGCCACACTATGAAATCCCCACTGAAGGCTCACGTGTGTGGGAACAACAGGACCGCATCGTTTTCAGAAGGTGGATCTGTCCGTGTGCATAAGTGGGCTTGCTAGGATCAATGAAGGAGAAGCTGGATGCGGAAGTTATACACGGGAACTCTGCAGGGGTGGGATAAGGAGGCTTGAGTTGGGCATCAAGGAGAAAAGGACTAGAGTCCGGAATACAAGCAACAAGGATTTCCCATGCCCAAAGGCTCTATCAATTTCATTTAAATTATTTTCTTACGAAAACCAAGTGGTCCGAAGTGCTGAGTAGTCCAGAAAGGAATTCTGGCTGGCTGGCTGCAGAGTAAAAGGCAAGAGCTGTGTGCAGACAACGTTAAGAACAAGGACGGCTTTGGGACGGCATTGGGACGGCATTGGGACGGCATTGGGACGGCGTTGGGAAATAGGGGCACCAGGGAAAAGAGGAAGTCATGGGTCTGCCTTAGGCAAGAAGATGGTGGGGAGCAGGGAAGCGTCCTATAGACAACTGGATATGGTCAGATATTGGTGTATGACACTTAGGAGAAAGGTCACACTCACCAACCTGAGGTCTGAGAGAGATACTAGTGAGAACCGGTCAGCCAGCCCAGTACTCACTCTCTCTAATCTGCAATTTTATTTTTGGTTAAATTTTAAATAGGGGGACAGGTGGTGGTGGTGCATGCCTTTAATTTCAACATTCGGGAGGCAGAGGCAGGCAGATCTCTGTGAGTTCGGGGCCAGCCTGCTCTACAAGAGCAAGTTCCAGGAAAGGCTCAAAAAAGAAATTAAATAGGGCCCTTCAAAGATTTTTATTTTTTTAATGAAATTTAATACTAAGTAGACTTTGTTATTCCTGCTTAGCAAGCAGGAGGTAAAGCAATATACCGTAGGGTATTTTATAAAATTCTTAAACATTGGATTTCCCTCTATCTGGTAACTAATCATGAGGCTGGTGTTCTCTGGTCCTGCATAAGACTTCATCAGTGTCTCTAGATTCATGAGTCAACACATACTTTGCCTTGTTCCTCTTAGCTATGGCTGTTTCCTCCAAACAAGCAAACATTGCACAAAGTGCCACAGCCTGAGTCTTGCAGCAGGCAGTCCCTGAGTTACAGGACCTAAATTAATTCAGGCAAAGGGGACGGGTGCTTTGGTTTGGGAAGGAAAGTTTCCATGGAGAACAATTAACTTCTGAGCTGAAGATGGAAGGAAATGAGATTCAAGATTAGAGAGGATAAATCTGTGAAGGATTTGATATTAAGAATGAGAATTTTAAGAACAAGGGTTAGAAAACAGGATCAAAGAGAAAGGAGCATCCAGGCTGGAGAGGGATGCTGTGATCCTTTTAGTTCCTTCCTTTTTCCCTGGTTGCTAGGTTTCAGTCACTGATGTAGACAGGGCAATGCCCACAAAAGAACAAGCATGCTTAGATACAGACTAAACTTAGAAAAGTTATTTAATTGCGAAGATGTCTTCCCTCTAAGTCCTGAACTTACTGGGCTTCATGCAAGAAGCTAAGGAAAAACTTGTTAGACAACTTCAGGGAGAAAGAGAATGTGGGACTCCTTGTCTCTTCATCAAATGGGCGATGAACAAAACAATTCCTCACAGTCATGGGAGCAATTGTTTTCATACTGTCGTTTCTATGATGGTAGAGGATGAGGTAGGTAAGAGTGAGGAAAGCAACCAAAAAAATCTGACTACAATTGTTTGGAGCAAGAGTGTAGTCAGGCAATACTACATTGACGTTGATTAGCAAAGCCTGTTGCTGAGACTTTAGGTACTCAAAAGGTCACAACTCTCTCTTCCACAGGCAGAGTGTTTGTCCATGAATGGGCCCATCTCCGCTGGGGAGTGTTTGATGAATATAGCAAGGACAAGCCATTCTACCTGAATGGGCGAAATGAAATTCAAGTCACAAGGTCAGTGCTTTCTCTCATATTTAAAATTCACTGCTTGTAAATGGGGTTTCCCTGTCCCGCCCTGCTCCATCCTGTCCCACAGTAACTTCTAAATAATCACTTAGAGGATTAATACTACAAATTGTTTGGTCTATAGTTCAGGCTTATTACTAAGTAGCTCTTACATTTAAATTAACCCATTTCTATTAGTCTATGTGTGGCTGCCACGTGGCCGTGGTGTTACAGATCTGCTGGCTGGCATCTCCCTCAGATTCTGCCCTTCTCCTCTCTGAATTTTCAGTTTGGCTTTCCCTTCTGGCCTTCTTCTGCCTTGCTATAGGCAAAAGCTACTTTATTATTGACCAATGAGAGGAATACATATTCAGAACATATAGAAGGGTTATCTTACAGCACTACTGATTGAGTGCACTGAATATTTAAAAAACTAGGAGGGTATTAGAATATTTTTCACAGTAAGTGGCTAGACACATTGACACATGCTGCTATAATCTCAGCACTAGGGAGATAGGCACAAGGTGTGCCATAAATAAAGGCCAGCCTGGTCCACACTGGGAGTTCCAGATCAGCCAGAACCACATAGTAAGACTTTGTCTCAAAAGGCTAAAACAAATCAAATGACAAATAAGAAAATAGACATTTTTGTCTTGACTTAAGTATAATGTGACATAAACATAAAAAATAAAAAAGATTAAGGACAAGTAAATATTAGCAAGTGATAAATGCTTCTGTTTTTATTTTTAATTTTCATTGAGTTTTAAAATGGGCAAGTATTTATGTGGTTCAAATATGAACAATGAAAAGTTGTATCCTTCACCATCTTACTGACCACCATCTTCATCCTGCTTCCTCTGTAGACTATAAAAGTTATGTTCTTCACCATCTGACCTCTGTCTTCTTTCTACCTCCTATTATCATCTTTGCATAACAATATTGATTCATTTCTTATTTGTTTTGACTCATCAAGAAAATTCAAATAAATAGGAATATGTATTTTACTCACCCTTTTAAAAATTATTACACAGTGTTCCATTGTGTTGTTATGCCATAACATATCCAACCAGTCCCCTCTTGTTGGACATAGTGATTAATAGCAACCTTTTGTGGTTTTAAATAGCACTGCCTTTCATAGCATCATACACATGCTACTTCTTAATTGTACATGGAAATCCATATATCTAAAAAAACTTCCAAGAATTCTAGATCAGAGAGCATCCTCAACTAGGAGACAAACTCATCAGTATTACTTCTGAATGGCACCATTTCTCACTCACATAGCAATGTTCAGAATATTTTAATGAAGATGGAGTCTTTCCAAAGTTCACTCTCTTTCCCTGATGCCCAGTGGAGCGCTGGCTCAGGATATTGCTGCCCCTGTCCTTCCTTGGTCTTTCCTCTCCCACAGTCCCTCTGAGCTCCCTTCCACTTTGTCTCACTCTGGTTACTAAAGGTTTTGGCAATACAAAACTCCCTCGCCCAAACTCCAGGCTTTAAAATGAAAGGGAGAGACTGAATTTCTAAGAGAATAAACTTTCTTAAGAGAAGACTCTAAAATGTTTGCACATGTCTACTGAGCTATAATCCTTGAAATAAGCTATTAGAAAAGATAATCAAGAAAGAAAAATATTTCTAAATATTTCTAAAAATACCCAATTCCTAGACTCTCCTTCCATTTTTTAGGTGTTCATCTGGCATCACTGGGGTGTTTGTGTGTGAAAAGGGCCTTTGTCCCCATGAAGACTGTATTATTAGCAAACTATTCAGAGAAGGATGCACATTCCTCTACAACAGCACCCAGAATGCAACTGCATCAATAATGTTCATGCAAAGTTTGCCTTCTGTAAGTATGTACTTGGAATGACAAACTCCTATAGGCTGCCACGTCTTTCTAAGACACATAGATCTGTTGGAGGGAGGTTGCTTGTTGGTTCCCAGCCACCTAGCTAGCTTAGACCCAAAATAATCACACAGAAACTATATTATTTAAATCACTGCTTGGCCCATTAGCTCTAGCTTCTTATTGGCTAACTCTTACATATTAATTTAACCCATTTCTATTAATCTGCATATCAGCACATGGCAGTGGCTTACCGGGTAAAGTTCCCAGTGTCTGTCTCAGGTGGAGGATCCATGGCTTCTCTCTAACTCCACCTTCCTCCTCCCATGCTATAGGCCAAGCCAGTTCTTTATTCATTAACCAATAAAAGCAACAAAAAGACAGAAGGACCTCCCACTCCACAGATCTGCTTGAAGTATGTAAAAATCTGGACAAATAAGAGTCACTATAATAGAGTCTGAGGGGTCGGTCTACAGCTGATTTAGTCTTTATCCTTAAAACAAAAAGAAAATCTGTCTCCTCCAAATGATAGCAAATACAGATTGCTTTTTAAAAGCGAAAATCCACTTTCCAGGAGAATGTCCAAGAAGAGGCCCTTTGAGGCCACAAAATGAGCTGCCCACATGGCAGCACTCCTTCCTTGTGTCACTTCAGAGAAAGAGGTGTGAGGTTTGCAAGAATGATGGAACAAATAGCAATAGTCTCTCCCTTGAGGCTCTTTCCTTTGTTTTGAAAAAAATCTAGAACTTCAAAGACAAGCAAACTAGCCCAGGGAAGTGAACTGATCTTCAGCTTTGTACCTAAGTCTTGTCAACTAATATTTCATATTAACTCATGAAAGATGAATGTGTAACTCCATTTTAAAGCTGAGATTTAAGAGTATTCAGTTACAGTATTTCTTTCTGGCCACTTCATTTTCTTTAAGAAGTATGTCACACATATAGTCAAACTGTCACCAGAACCTTGCCCTAGGAGAAAGCATAGAGTCAGAAAGGAGGAAGTTGGCTAGTTCATAGGTTTAATGGGACCCGCCTGCGTGGCTTCATTTGTCATTGCACTTTCCAAAGACTTGAAAGTTATTATCTGTAGATCTTTTCTCTGCTGGGCAGGGGGTGTGGTAGGCACATGTCTTTCTGGAGACTTCTCCCTGTTCCATGGCTGACCAATCCTGCTTGCATTGGAAACGTTCTACCTCTACCCACTCCCTTCCCCCTCTGTCCCTCCCTTGATCCCATCTTTTCTTCCTTCTTTCCTTCATTTTACTAACTTGTTTCTTCAGTCTGGTTTTAGTCAATGGTACGAGTCCTTTTCAATGTGAACATGACTGCTGGTATTCCTTGCCTTTATCCATTCTATTTTTTAATTTATATCTTTCATATCTGTCCTGAACCCAGTTCTAGATAGTTGGTCCATGTTATTTGTGATTAGATAAAATCTTTGTAACCCATTGAAAAGAACCTACTCAAACATATCCAGTCACAAAAATTTAAAAATCACCTTGTACATTCATGAACTGTCAGGATAAAAAACACTCAACGAAGCAGCACAAGTGTGTTCCTGACCCACACCCCACTGAAAAACTAAGCAGCTGATACCCAGCTAAGCTTCATCCTCCATGGAATCAGAGATGGAGTCAGGGAACCCATAAATTTCTTTTTAACTCTAAGCTCCCGTGGCTCTTTTCTTT
Source organism: Ondatra zibethicus (assembly GCA_004026605.1). Lineage (NCBI taxonomy): Eukaryota > Metazoa > Chordata > Mammalia > Rodentia > Cricetidae > Ondatra > Ondatra zibethicus. The sequence continues at coordinate 26,941 of PVIU01002861.1, forward strand.
GTTCTTCATAGGGTCAGAGCCACTGAGAATAAACGGGCATTTCCTTGCACTGCAAAAACTGTAACTTTAATGGGGGATGCTGGCATAGGTGGATTATCCTTAAATGAATTAACATCAGTCCAATTTCCAAATGCGAAAAAAGGTTCAGGAAGTTGATTTAAGTTGTTTTGCCCTCCTCTTACCCTCACAGAGATCAATATTTGCACTAGATCAATGTATGTTGACTGATCCATAGAAAAGACACAGTGTCACATAATGGGATTCCAAAGAATGGGCTGGCCAGGTTATCTTCACCTAGGGTGTTTCTTTAACACAGTATCATGCAAGGGAGGAGGGGAGTTGTTCTATTTGAGGCTAAGGTATATATACACAGTCTGCTCTGTTTTCTTAGTGCAAACACGCTTTTACAAGAGATTGCTCCTGTGACCTCAGGGCGCTATTCTGTCAAGCAAAAGGTGTCAAGAGTTATTTGCAAACTTGCTGTCACTTTTGAGAAAAAGGTCGCACGTGACCTTGCTTTCAGCTCTGTTCTTCTTTTACCTGTGGCCTACAGAGAACGAGAAGTGTCCTGGTCTGGGAACTCAGGGTGCTTTTTGCTTTTCCAGGTGGTTGAGTTCTGCAATGCAAGCACCCACAACCACGAAGCCCCAAACCTACAGAACCAAATGTGCAGCCTCAGGAGCACTTGGGACGTAATCGCAGACTCCTCTGACTTTCATCACAGCCTCCCCATGCGCGGGGTTGAGCTTCCAGTGCCTCCCACGTTCTCCCTCTTGCAAGCTGGGGACAAAGTCATCTGCTTAGTGATGGATGTGTCCAAGAAGATGGCAGAGGTAACACACGGAATCCAAAGGACCAAAACCCATTCTTTCCATCCCCTCATCAGGTTTTAGCTCTATTTTGTTCAGAGTATGATGAGGGAAGGCAATAAAGGTTTCAAAGAGTCCAAGATACCTTATTTTCTTGGAAAATGGTTAAGACACACTCAGAATGAGGCCCAGAGATTGAGATGGTGGGATAAATGAAATGCACACAGAATCCCTAAGCCCATTAGCAACCCTGTGCTGCTGCTAATTGTAGCTTTTCTCCCCCAAGACCCTTTTCTAAAACTTACATGCAATTTAAAGCTGTTGCCTGGCCACACTCCAGTCACTCTTAGGGGCTGTGACTGGGAATGACGGCACAGCCTCCACGATGAAGACAAAAGCTGTCGTGTCCCCCTCAGTCCCTGTGCTCCGCGACAGAAGGAATCAAAGCCACAAAGTAGTAATGTTTTCTATGCCCACATAATTTTGAAAGGTCTAGGCAAAATTCAAGGTCCATGTCTCCCTACTAACCTTCTCCCCAGCTTGTAAAAGAAGTAATATTTGGGAATGGGGGCAATAAATTAAAATGTTGTCTAGTCTATGGTATCGATGAGACATTAAACTGGTAATGGGTCCTGAGAAGGGGGAGAGGCAGGTCTGGATAGCAAAGCCGATATCAAAAGACAGAGGTCACAGCCATCTAGGAGCAGCTGATCGCTGGGATTCAGCAGACTGCTTTCTCCCCTCCGTTCAGAGCCATCAAAAAAGTGACCCAAGTGAATTAGTTGGTAGCATTATCTCTATGCTTAATGGGTACCTGTTGTGTACAAATCCAGCCAGCATAGCATTGTACTGACTCTATAGGCACAGTGTCTAGCCTCAATGGCCACCATGGCAGAGGAATAGACACTGGTGTGCAGACCAGCACACCTCTCTATTACCAGAATCCTGTGCAATGTTTCCTCTCACTTGGACTGAATTTAAAAAAAAATCAGTTACAAAGCTATTCTTAATTGACATCATAGGTTGTTAAATTCTGAGTTGGAGTGAAATAGGGAGGGTACGTCATCTTAATTGTGAACAACTTGTTCCTCAGCACAACCCACACACAGCTGAATTGTGTGTCAAGTATACACTTAACTGGAAAAAAAAATGTTCCAGCACTATGGAACTCTTTACAACTCAAAGAACTGTCCAAAGTCTGGACAGACATCTTTGCTAATTGAATCACTTCACCATCGTTGGTCAACATGTCATTTCCCCTCCTCTCTTGTTCTTTTCTCCTGGGGACAAAGGCGGACAGACTCCTTCAGCTGCAGCAAGCAGCTGAATTGTACATAACACAAGTTGTTGAAGTTCGCACGTTCGTGGGCATTGTCACGTTTGATAGCAAAGGAGAAATCAGAGCCCAGCTGCAGCAAATGAACAGTGACAATGACCGGAGGCAGCTGGTTTCCTATCTGCCCACCAGTGTGTCCACCGAAGAAGAAGCGAACACCTGCGCGGGGGTTAAAAGAGGCTTTGAGGTAGCGTACCCTGGGTCTCAATTGCCATGACAGCCTTCTTTTTCATTTTGAATCTCAGGTTAGGGGAGAGGGCGTTCTTTGTTTGTTTGTTTGTTTGTTGCATGTTTTTGTTTTTGAAAAGGGGTGTTCTGTTATAGTTTGGTCACAGCAGCCTCGGCTCTTAGGGAGTAATGATGCATCATTCCTAAAGTCAGGACCCCATTTCTTACTCCCATTGCACTCCCTGGGCTTAACGAAGTAGCCAGTGTCATAATTAATTAAGAACTGCTTGCTAACAGAATGAGTACATATAAAGTACAATGGGCATGGCTAAGGGACTTAAGTGTCATCTAGGGTCTTTCCAAACTGTCCCTATTTATTCTGAAGTGGCTCCAGCTATGGCAATTGTTATCTTTGTATGTTTCAAGGCAAAATTAGCATTTTTGGTCTCCTGCCTATAGACACACCAGATTTCAAATATAAGAATCAAGAGGGTCTGAGAAGATAAATAAATCAACACTCACACAGATGTGTGGACCCACAAACCAGGACACACACACACACACACACACACACAAAATTAAGCCTAGATATATGTTTCAGGACTGACAGAATTTATCTAAATCAGCATCTGAAGTGCACATGTCTAAATCTGATAGAAAAAAAAGACACCACATAGGACTATTTCCACCCCTAGCCAATAGTTGTTCAACCTAAGCTGCCCACTGACATTGCCTGATTGAAAATTAGGAGGTGGTGATCGGGCTCAGTGGTAGAGTGCAGCTTAGTGTGCACGTGACTTTAGGTTCAATCTCAGGCATGCAAACAAAAACAAACCCATGATGCCTGCACTTCTGATGTTATTGATCTGGGGTGTGGCTTGGCAATGAATTGTTTAAACACTCCCGCCTAATTCTACCATGTAGCTAAGGGTGAGAGCCACTGCTCTCAGCCCTCTTACGGGTCACTGGCTGGGTCTTAGAGGCAAGGGTGTCATACCATAATGTGCATAATATCTTCCATGAGGCAAAGTCTGTGTAACTGCACTGTGACGGAGTGAGGTGGGGACCAACTTGGAGGTGGTCACAGAGCACAGCAGACCTCGAAGAGGTGTAGGCAACACTGGTAGCCATTGTACATGAGCACGGATTCCTCTGCTTAGTCAGACAGTTCGAATCACATTTCCTCTTAAGCAATGGCTGGCTATCTCTGTTCAGGTGCTTGAGAAGAGGAATGGGAGAGCCGACGGCTCTGTCATGATATTGGTGACCAGCGGAGCAGATGAACACATCAACAACTGTCTGCTCAGCACAGTGAACAGCGGGGTCACCATTCACTCCATTGCCTTGGGTTCCTCTGCTGCCAGGAAACTGGAGGAATCATCACATCTTACAGGTAAAAGCCTCTCAAGAAGGTATCTTTTAGAGCATTCCCTGAAAACTGGTCGCTCAAAGCTCAGCTATGAAGCCCAGTTTGTGTCTTCATTGGGGGAAAAATGGGAAAGATGTCTTCTAAAACACACAAATCATTGCTAAAATTAGCTAAACATTTTTCCAGTTTTAAAATGTTTTCTCTAGAATTGAAGTTTTGTACATCTAATGCAAACAGTATTTTGGGGATTTTGTTAAGCCAGCTTGAGAATGCATATTTATGAAACTGAAATCATATTGGATAACTGCAACAACTTCTAGTGTACACATACAAGCACCATTGTAAGATTTACATGTCTGCTTTTTTCTAGACAGGGCAAAGAATAATTTCATCTTACATTCCATAAAAATTAATCCAACAAAATGAACCACTGAAAATTAAGATTTATTGGATATTTTAAAAATGGTGCTCTCGGAATATAAGTGCAAATGCATAGCAATGCAACAACTAGCAATTAATCTAGATTATTTAGGAATTATTTTGATCTAAGACTAGTCAGTAAGTTCTTCTATAGTGGGCAGAACACTAAAACCTGAAAAAAAGCCATGAACTGACAGCAAAAATCACCTTCTTAAGGCCACTTGCCAAATAGATATGAGATGTCATTCACAATGAGACAAGGCCACCTCCTACTAACTCCAGACTAACACACTAATACAGACACAGTGTGTCAGAGAAGATGTCATCTTTATTTTTTTTCTATCTTAATAGTTGGTGTTCAAATCATGTGTTTCAGGAGGGTTAAAGTTCTTCATTCCAGATAAATCTAATCCCAACAGAATGACTGAAGCTTTCTGTAGAATATCTTCTGGAACGGGGGACATTTTCCAGCAAACTTTACAGGTCAGAATCTCTATCTTCTAGGTGTAGAGGGGGTAGACCAGATGGACTGTCCCATCCACATTTTTCTTTTTTGCATTATTCTTCTGTTTGCAGAAAGTTCTAATGTGCTTCTTGGTGTCCCCAGAGCCTGGAGTCATTTAACCTCGTGTCTGTGTGGTTCATTTCCAGGAGTTACTTTCTGTGATGACCACTTCAGCTTTCCAGGTCCATGATACGACTTCTTTATGCCTGATAACACAGCTAGAGGCGGGGTAGGGTAGAGTAGGGCCGGATAGGACAGGTGGAGTGGGCCAAGGTTCAAAACAAAAAGAAGAAGCTGTGTTTTCATTTCTTCAGTTCAATCCATTTTCCCCTCAACAGCACTGTGTTTCACTCTGGCTGTTTCAACATCTTTAAAGCTTCTCACCTTTATTATGAATAGTAATCATTTAATGAAGTTCTAGACATTTCTAGATCTTTACCCTTGCATGCATATATGCATGCATGTCTCTATGTGTGTATGTGTGTGTGTGTGTCTATTGTTTTTAGGCAGGGTTCATATGGTTTAGACTGTAGCCCAGGCTGGCCTTGAACTCCTTGACCTCTGCCTAGTTCTACCTTCTAACTACAGGAATCACAGGCATAGCCACCAGCCTCAGTTTTAGAGCACAACTTAATTTGATTTGGGGCACAAAAACGTCCGATAATCAAGCTACCATTAAATTCTTTTTCAGTCTAAATACTTTAAAGAGTTTAGGCATAACTGAGCTATGTTTCAAACAGAATTTCACCTGCAATTTCCTCACAGATGGTGAGTAAACCTGCCAAGTTATGCTTGATTAAACAATGAACTCAATGAATTATTGTGGGGAAATATTTAACATGCAACTTAGATATGCACAGTGAAGATGGTAAAGATATCCCATCACCAGCTGTCAAATAGATGTTCAAGAGATATTGAAATCAAGTGTTCAAAGGTCAAAGATAAAGTAAAGATTCATTAAAAAAAGAAGCATCTATCACATAAACTTAGCAGACAGTAGCCATTTGGGCAGAGTCTCTATAGGCCTGGCGAGACAGTAAAAGTGCTACAGAACAACTCTGCCAACCAGTAGCATTCTGCTTAGCCAAACTACTCTTTAGGCTAGCCCACTAGCCCAGGCTGGCCTTAAACTCTCAGCAATCTTCCTGTTTCAGCCTCCCAAATACTGGGATTATGAGCATAGACCACTGTGCTCAGCTAGCCAATCGAATTTTGACCAAAAAAAAAAGCGTTGAAAATATGCAACGGAAGAAAAAACAAACTTTTCAATAAATGTTGTTCAAAAGTTGGATGCCCACAGGCAGAAGAATGGAAGTAGACCCCCATCACTCGACAATTTCAAAACCCAAGTCAACAGAGACAAAATTCTTCCTAGTCAACTTGACCTAGAAGATAACATAGTGGAAATAGTTCAGCACATTAGGATGAACATGGGTTTTGGGGGGGGGGTGATGGAAGCAGGGGATAATGTTCTCAAAGCATGGGAAATAAAGACTAAAATTGACCAATGGGGATTACATCAAACTAAAAATATGCTTCGTGAAGAAAACAATCAGTCCAACACAGAGAGAGCCTGTGGAAGGAGGCGGTATTTGAAAGTTGTGTTTCTGACATGCGACTGATATCCAAAATTGATGAGGAACTCCAATGGCTCTAGAGCAAGAAGTGAAAATACCCCAGCTTTTAAAAGTGGGAAATAAGCTGGATGTGGAAGTGCACATTTTTAATCCCTGAACTCCAGAGGCAGACGCAGGAGGATCTCTGTGAGTTCAAGACCAGCCTGATCTACAGAGCAAGTTCTAGGACAATCAGAGCTACATAGTGAGTCCATATCTCAAAAAATAAAAAAGAAAACAAAACAACAACAAAAACTGAACAAGAACTGGGCAATAGACCAAGTAGACAATTGTAAAAGGGAGACATGCAAACAGCCAACAGGTGTATGAAACAATATTTAAAGTAACTACTCATCAGAGACATAAAAATTAAAACCACACTGAGAGATCACCAGTGGAAAAATGGCTGATGTCAAAAAGATGAAAGATGACATGCTGGTGATAACTGCATAGTGTGGACAAGAATGTGGGTGGAGCAATTGAGGAAAATATCGTTGAGCTTCCTCACAAAACAAAAATGCAACCACCATCTAATTTTAAAACTTTTTAAATTTCTTCCTAAAACTTGTAAAAACGATGTGGATATAGTTACACAAATTAAAACCATTTAAACAAATTAACAAACAAAATATTCATGAGGGATAACATGAGAGCGGCTAAGTTACTTGTGAAGCGCGATGGAGTGGGCTGGTGTGCCGCGCAGTGGTAGAACACTTGCTGGGCAGGCACGGGCTCTTGCTTTAGTCACGGTACCACAAGGAAACATTCAAACAGATGGGTAGTGAAGCCAGGCAAGGTGCCACAAAACTATATTCCCTGTATTTAGAGAAAAAAGGATCAGCAATTGAAGGCTAGCCTGAGCTACCCGAGGCCTTGTCACACACAAACAAAAATAATAATGCATTATACTTGCATTAACTGTAAGAAGATATTTTGTAACTAGTTATGTAATATACAATAATCTATATATGTACAGTACACACCTGAATTAAATGTATTTTACTTTTACCTAGTCTTTTTTCATTACGAAAGCAAGGTAAAGGAAGGGAACATGAGGTGTCCACTGGAAACTGTCACATGCATTCTCTTCAACAGCTTGAGAGTGTGTGTGAAACTGTGCAACCCCAGCAGCAACAGACGAACTCTGTGACTGTGGATGGGACCGTGGGCAACGACACAGTTTTCCAAGTCACATGGCAGACCAGTGGGCTCCCTGAGATGACAGTACTGGATCCCAGTGGAAGAAAGTACAACACTAGTGACTTTGTCATCAACAGGACCTTTCGGACAGCTAGCCTTCGGGTTCCAGGAACTGCCAAGGTCAGTGTGGGAGCCTGTTCACACCTGACCATGCTCAGGCAAGTGTAGGGCTTGACAGTGAGTCATGTGCTTGAATGTGTTCCGTAAAGGAAATGTGCTGACACGTCAAAACATTATAAAAACATTTTGTGGGTGTTAAAAATTTAAGAGAAGCAACCAAAGTATGTCCGCAGTGTTAAGTACTAGATAAAATGGTGTTACATTCACAACGGAAATCAATGTTTCTCCATAGCATAAGTAGTTTTTTGAAACCTGTATCTTTCATTATAGGAGCTATCCATACAGATATAGTTTCCTATATGCTTGGGAGCAGCTCTATATAGACTTGATAATATGACTAATAAAATGTGTAAGTTTTTGAGTCCCTGCTGTGTTCTGGGTCTCACACTTAGAATAAAGTGCCCTGTTAGGAGAAAGCACCGGGGACCACAGAACATACAAGAGGATAGGGAGAAGGAAGCTCCCTAGCAATGAGGACATCATCTTGGAGAGACAAGAGAGCTGGAAGTGGGTACGGCATTCTGGCACAGGACATAGAACTGAAGAAGGCTCAAAGACAAAGCAGGGCTGTTGGTAACTAAAGAGGGATGCACCCGAGGGTAGCATGCAGCCTGAGAGCAGAAGGACGGGGAGGAGGGCGGAGCCATGAGGGCTGGTAGACAAGCATCAAGGGCTATTCAGGATAGCACAGAGAGTAGGGGGCTGGACCCTGAAGGTAGAGGGAGGTAGCACGGGAATCCCTCAGACCTGACTGCTTCATCATGCACCACCCTTATCTGCTTACTCCCATAATTTTGTTGTTTTAAGTCAGGGTCTTACCATGTTGCCCAGGTTGGTGTCAAACTCTCAGACTCAAGCCTTCCTCCAACCTTTAGCTTCCCAAATTGCCAAGTGATGAGACTATACAGGTGTTCCAAAGGCCCAGGTCACCAGAGACCTCTTCACTGGATTCTGAACTGGTGACCTTCAATCTACCCTTCAGCCCACCCTTCTGGGGCCTGCCTCCTGCTCAGAACTCTGCAGCACTTTCACGATGAAATGCCAACAGTTATGGTGGCTGCTGGGAAGTTTCTGTCCGGCTTCTGCCCCTGCGCATACCCATCTCCAAAACATCTCCATCTCTGTTTCTACTGAACTTTTCGGCAAATTTATTGTGCTCCTCTCACATAAGGGCCCAGGACACTGCCTCTCTTTCTTGCTCTCTGGCCTGATCCCTTCGTCTGGATTAGAAACACCAAAAAGAACTTTTTTGATCTAGAGGTTCCTGCTGTGTGTCTGTTAGCTATGCCATCAGTTCAAAGGCAGGGAGTGGGAGAGGTGACCCTGGTGCTTGACACAGGCCTCGCTGGGAGATGGCAAAACACATGAGTCCCATGGTGGAAGGCCGGCCAGAGTGTGGTGGCAACCAAACTCCCCTCCCTAAGTCTCACCTTGATCCATTGATTTCTGCTGATTCTTTTCTATTATTTTCAGGGGCTAAACAGGGCATCAGAGGAGTCCTAGCAAAGGAGACATGTATAGCTCAGTCAAAAGGAAACACTCTGCTACATAGACATTTTAGTCTTGTTTTTTCTTTCAAATATTTATTTGTACTGATTCTTCTAGGTAGCTTGGGTAAACAAGAGGATGGGAGGTAGCAGAATTTTTAAAACATCACTGGGCATAGGCTCTGTTATGTTCTCGTGGTGTGGGTATTTTTTGTTCTTTGAAATTTCTGGGGCTTGAAAGGCATGGAACAAAGAAGAAAGTGGCTGTATTAGCCCAGGGTTTCGGTGGATACCACAGTGGTCCATTTAATATATATAATTTTAATCAGTGAATTAAAGTATTTAACTTTCTTTTGAGTAAAGGCATCCAGATTAACCCTTGCAAAGTCCTTTGATGCTGTGAGGGTTGCCATGATATTCTAAAACTGGTAGGCAAAATGTTGCCATGATATTCTAAAACTAAATTCAGGATGCATTACCTTCTGGAGTGGCCAACAGTGACAGTGAATGGCTGACATCACTTAATTAACAGCACCTTTTCTATTTTCTTCAATCAAGAAAAAAATGCAGTATCAATAAAGTATTGTTTTTTTCTTCTTCACACTTGAGAAAAACAACCACTTGTTTTTCAGCATGGGCGCTGGACTTACACGCTGAACAACACACATCCTTCTCCTCAAGCCCTGAAAGTGACAGTGGCCTCCCGTGCCTCCAGCCTGGCCATATACCCAGCCACTGTGGAAGCCTTTGTGGAAAGAGACAGCACCCATTTTCCTCAGCCGGTGATAATTTATGCGAACGTGAGGAAGGGTCTCTATCCCATTCTTAATGCCACTGTGGTGGCAACAGTGGAGCCGGAGGCTGGAGATCCCATTATGCTGCAACTTTTGGATAATGGAGCAGGTAACAAGGAGTAGCATGGCGTTGCACTGTGACGAGGTTCTGTAGGTATTAATGATCCCCGAGAAATCCCTTCAGCCCAACTGATTCTTGAGAGCTTGTTTGAAGGGGAGCCCAGCTATTCATACGACCCTTGATCAAAGATAGGTCCTGCTCGGCTGGGAAAGGAAAGGTCCTCTACTTCCACTGAGCGTGCATCTTTTGGGAGCGATGCTTGTAGAGCGGTGAGAGGAAGGGGTCCCCCACCCATTTTATAGATATAAAATCGAGATTCAGGGGCATTCAGCTTCAAAGCTGTCCTCGTACAGATCCATAAGTTAAACCCAAGCTCCCTGACTCTCTAGACAAGATTCTGTCCTGTTTCCTTCTGACAGCGGTGAGAAGGGATGGCCATCGTGGCTGTAGGATGGACGAATCTCCCTTTGCCATATCTCAACAGAGACAGAGCATCTAAATGCCAAGATTTGTTTTTCTTGCCATTGACAAAAAAAAATTCGAAATCTTCATAGGTAAAATGGTTACCACTTATTTTCTATAAACAGACCCCCAGCTTTCTCATGCTGCTGGGGTTGCCCCTATAGTGGGGAAAGCTGGTTTCAGAGCACTTTAATAATAACACAGTGTCAGTATTTGGAGCCTGAGGTGTGGTGTGAGAACTGAAATGACCTTGGGGGATGTGACAGGCTGCTTGCCCGGTGTTACAGGCTGCCTTGCAGGTACTGCTGTCCGGGGGTCTAGAGCTTTCTGTCTACTGCTGTGCACTTGACTCTGGGTTGTGCTGTCCTCTGAGACTCACAATGCAAGGACAGCAGGCTCTCAGAACGTTCCCTACAGCAAGGCACAATGACAGGCACCACAGCCTGCTAACTTCAGCTCAGGGAACTCTTTCCACTCGAAATGACAGTCTAGTCACTTCCTAGAGAAGATCAACTAGCTGCATGCTGTTTTATCACCTACCAAAGCTGTTTATCATTCCATTCCAGGTTCGTAAACAAAGGCTTCTCTTGCACTTAGATGAAAATTTATGTATGTGCATTTGAATTTATCTTTTGGAGACAGTTTTCATTTCAAAGGGGTGAATAAATATGGCCATGTGATCATAAATAATCTTAGGAATGCTTTGTTTCTCTAGAAATTGTTATTAGTTTTTTAATTGAAGATAGATTTTTAGTACAATATATTCTATTGTTATTTGGGATCATGCAAACAAGAGCTTACAAGATGATTTTCAAGAGTTCTTTCTGAAATAGGTGTCAAGAGGCTGGGTGCATTCAGAGTGATCTGTTCATAGGTTGTTCAGCTCTAGAAAACAATTTTCAGAGATAAAGTAAAAACGGGAATAAATTATGATGCCATCTTATATTTTAAACTACATGGTAATAACAAAAGTAGCTACAGTAACATGTCAAATGGAAACAATGTTGTAGGGGAGGTGAGTCTCTCTGAGACCTTTGCTGACCTACAGAGAGACCATCTGCAGGAGGCAAGAAGGCAATTCAGTTCAAATGTCAATAGTCTGACAGATCGTGGTTCATTTTAGGCAGATGTAAGCACAGCACAATTTGATGAAAACTTTTCTCATGACAACTCAAACCTGTGTGCACAACAAATCACATATAAGTTTCTTTCATGAACAAAAGAAGCTAAATAAAGATCAGACATGACTACATGGAAACTCTTCATGAAGTACATGTGACACTTCCATAAAAAACGGTGCTAGAGACTGAGAAAAACAAACTCATGATGAGGGTCTGGCCACACAGATAGCACAGAGGTCACCAGACTAGAAAGCACGCCTGCTCCCAGCCTTGTGGGGAAATAGCAGGTCTTGCATTCCTTCCCTGGAAGGAACAGCCCTGTGTGCTTACCAGTCTAGCTTCCCCTGTGCTTATCTGTGAGCACAGAGAGCTCTCTGCTCTCTACAGTAAGAGGAACACATGTTTAACGGCTCATTAAGTATTAACCATCAACTCTGAAGACATGCTAACCCTGAATTTCTGTCTATACACAGGTGCTGATGTTATAAAAAATGATGGAATTTACTCCAGGTATTTCTTCTCCTTTGCTGTAAGTGGTAGATATAGCTTGACAGTGCGTGTCTGTCACTCTCCCAGCATCAGCACCCTAGCCCACTCTGTTCCAGGAAGCCATGCTATGTATGTACCAGGTTATATAGCAAACGGTAAGAACCATCTGAACAGTGAATGATTAGTGTGTGTGTGTGTGTGTGTGTGTGTGTGTGAAGATAAAGGAAGAAAGAAGGAGAAAGAAAGAAGAGGAGGAGAGACAAAGGCAGGACTGAGGGAGGTAGACAGAAGAAGGAAAAGAACTGAGAGAGACATGGAATTTCAAAACCATCCTTGGGTCTGTGGCTACAGCTCAGTGGCAGATCACTTGCCTGCCGTGAACTAAGACCCAGTCCCCAGTAACACATACATACACACACACACTCAAGCCACTATTAATTGACTGCTCCTTAATTCTTAATGATTTGTGACAGAGAATACAGAAAATAGGTATTTCCTATAGATTGATCTTTTCTTTTTTAGTATTTTTTGAATACTGTCTTGTGACTATTTGCTTGCAGTAACTAACAGACAAAGTTATTGAGTCCCATATTTCCTTTATAGAGATTTATGCAAGAACAAAGAGTTGAAAGCGTGATGGTAACATCCCCAGAGATCAACACAGGAAACGAGTTCCTGAATAAACATAAGTTTGGCTATTATACACAATTGAGCAGAGATTCTGCTATCCCACAAATGAAAATGCCAAATAAATAAGAGGTATACATTCTCTTTATAGGAAAACACTATTTTAGTTCTCATTAGGAAGCATTAGCTAAAACAAAACAGAAATATGATGTACTGTGCTGTCTCTAAAAACATTCCCTGGGACCATTTCTAATAATTTTTATTTCTAAACCTAGAGGATTTTGAGACAAGCACCACTCACCTCATCTTAATTGGCTTTGATTTGTTTTGCTTGTTTTTGTTTTGTTTTGTGGTGCTGGGAATGGGCCCCAAGAACTTGTGCACACTTGGCAGGTGCTCTCTGGCTGAGCTACCTCCACCTCTCAGGGTCTTCCCTACCTTCTAGAGTGGCACTGCCCAGTCCTGAGGCCCAGCTCCTCTGTTTGCTGCTGTGTAACATGGAGCAACTTTCTTAGCTCTGTGTCTCTCTGTTTCATTATCAATAAATGTATGGCAAAATAATGTCACCTTCTTCATTGCCTTGTTGGGGGAACTAAATATTTTGATATAGCGAGATATTTAAAATACCTTGCCATAGTAGACACACAGTGAATACCACTTCTTAAAGTTAAAAATCATCATTAGATAGCTTTATTAAACCATATGGGTTTGATAACATTTATATGCCCACAATCTCCAAATTCATAATTTTATAATTATTAAATCTAGCTTAAATGTTGTTAAATATTAAAACTCATATCTAACTAGTTCTATTTTAGAGGAATCATAAACTTAATTTTTCTCTGACTCCTTGGCCATCTTCCATCAAATTACACCAATTAGAAACTATTTTAAGAACTACTTTTAAAATATTTGTTTGTTTGTTATTGTGTGTGTTCACGCTAAACAAGTGTGTGGCGCTCAGAAGACAAGTTGTCAAAACTGGCCCCCCTGCCCTGGCTCTAGGAGCTGCCTTCAACCAACTTTCCTTTCACCACCCCACATTCAAATCGATCATCAACTTGTGCTAACTGTGTAAATTATATGTGGGGCTACACTTCCTTGCCTCCCCACGATGTCATCATTGACAGCTGCCACTGTTTTCCCATGTTTCATTCTGCTCTTGTTTCTCACTACTGAGTGGCTCTTTCTAAGTGGCCTCTTGCTTACTGAAGTTTGATCCATTTCCTAGGGACCAGTTAGAAAGCCAAATGATGAACTGTAACATCCCTGCTTCCCCACAGCCCTGCGGTTCAAACCCAAGCCATGCACTGATCCCTGAGGTCAGTTATTTCCTGCTCTTTTGCCTCATCTTGACCTCTTCTTCTGCTTTCTGTTTGTTTGTAGTGCTGGAGATTGAATCCCAAGGTGCCATGCATGCTAGGCAAATGCATTACTTCTGGGCTGTAGCTGGAGCCACCCTCTTTTTTAGTTTAGTCTCCTTAACCTGCTACTTTCCTGAACCAAGGTTTTCATGCAAGTTGTTCTCTTTGCCCAGGATGTTTCTTCTGTCATGTCTTACCTGACCAACTCAGCCTTTGGGAAACTTGCATGTTACTTCCTCAATACCACCCTAAATGATGAGAGCTTGCAGAACACCCTGCCTTTTTATTACTCTCTGTTAGTCACAGATTATAAATATCTATTTACTGATATGGCTTCCATGGCTGTAAATCTCATGAGGGAGAGTGTTTGGTCTGATTCATAGCACAGCAGTCTGTCCCAAAGAATACGTGTGGAGGGACTCAATGGATGAATGAACACATTATTGACTAAATAAACTCAGTGGTTCTAATGACGTGTCAGCAATCTCTCAACGCTGTGCAGAAGATTTGCAATTTGCTACTTGGCTTTTTCTGTGTGCTCCAGATAATATTCAAATGAATGCTCCAAAAAAACCAGGCCATAGAGGTGTGGAGGCGCAGTGGGGCTTCAGTAGAGTAAGCGCCGGGGGCTCCTTCTCGGTGTGGGGAGTTCCATCTGGCCCCCATCCTGACACATTTCCACCGTGCAAAATTACTGACCTGGGAGCTGTAAAAGTGGAAGAGAATGTGATCCTCTCTTGGACGGCACCTGGAGAAGACTTCGATCAGGGCCAGGGTAAGTTTGCTGACCTTGTTATGTAACTACCTTTCCTCATACAGTATTTCGTTTTCTCTCTCTCTCTCTTCCTCTCTCTCTCTCTCTCTCTCTCTCTGTGTGTGTGTGTGTGTGTGTGTGTGTGTGTGTGTGTGTGATCATTTTTATTGTTTTCTGTAGCAAGCTTTCTGGTCATACTTTTTTGGGACCACCAGCCTCCAAACAATGACACGGAGACTTATTATTAGTTACAAAAGCTTGGCCTTAGCTTAGGCTTGTTATCAACTAACTCTTATAACTTAAATTCACCCATTTATATTAAATCATGCTCTGCCATGTGGCTGTTATCTCTTCTCCATAATGTATGTCCAACTTCCTATGTGTCTCACTGGTGAAATCTATGTGAAAGCTATGTGCTCTCCCCAGAAATCCCACCTAGCCTCTCCTGTCTAGCTACTGGACGTTCGGCTCTTTATTAAGCCAATCAGAAAAAAAAAAAACAGTGACACGTTTTCACACAGTGTGATCAAATATCCTGCAACAGTTTTCCATATAAACTTTACAAAAAGTATCACTACTTAAAACAAAACCTAGAGGCAGCTCAAATAAAACTACCTAAAATGTACAATGTACATAATGACCATGGGAGGATGACATCTTGATGATGTTGCATCTTGCTTTCAAAAACTACCAAGCCTTCATAGGTATCAGATTTTAGCATGAATCTTTACAGTTTGACTTGGTATTTAGTGTTTTTCCAGTTGCATATTCCTTGGTAGTTTGATTTTTTGTGGCTATTTTCATTACTCATTTTCAATAAACTAAAAAAAAAATGATGCTCAGTGACTAAACTTCCCCAACTGTATTCTTAATTTCAGCTACAAGTTATGAGATACGAATGAGTAAAAGCCTATGGAGAATTCGTGATGACTTTAACAATGCCATTCTAGTGAACACATCAGAGCTTTACCCTCAGCAAGCTGGCACAAGGGAGACATTTGCATTCTCACCCAAGCTTGTCACTGATGAACTTGAACCTGAATCTGATGGAGAAATGCAGGAAAACCACATGGTGTATGTGGCCATGAGAACAGTGGACCACAACTCCCTGAAGTCAGCCGTGTCCAACATTGCCCTGGTGTCGCTGTCTACTTCTTCCAGCTCTGCTCCTGCACTGAGCCGAGATGATCTGGTACTTAAAGGGGTTTTAATAGCAGTAGGGTTGATAGTGATCATCTGCCTTATTATAGTTGTAGCACATTGTACTTTAAACAGGAAAAAGACAGCATTAAAGAGAGAGAATGGAACAAAGTTGCTATGAGCAAATGTGCATAGTTCCTTCCTCACTAGATATGATGCCCATGGCCTTTACATTCATAAAAAATGTCAACAAAGTCAAATTAGCATCAACACTGTGTTGAAATGCATCTGGGTATTTATATCATACAGTTCAGGTTTTTACATAGCAGATAGATACCCCCTACCCCTTCCAAAAGAAACAACTTTTATAATACTCATTTGGGGGTAAGGTTAGAAAACAGTAAGGCTCCAGTTATGGACAAATAATTTTAAAAAATATTGTTCAATGTCTTGAAAGACAAGGTAAGGGCAAAATCAAATCTGAGTCAAGAAAAGCTATTTTATTGAACTTGGGGGAAGAAAATGTCCCAGACATAGGAAATAAGCAGGGTCAGTAAGAAGCAACCATGGTACTTTGATGAATTTCTCATCTCTGCTCATCTGTACAGAGCAGAATGCATGTTTATAACTGACAGCCAAGGTGCTGTTTAGACAGGGTCCTCACTGCAGGGCTCCTTATGTCTTCTCCTTTGGTTAAATACACGATGGTTCACATTCCACCACCAACGCTTGGACAGATCCTTTTTCACTGTTCAAGGAGACCTTAGAATGTAGTTATTGTCCTTGCCCCTTGATGATCTGTGACAGAAGACACCAGAATTTATGGTTTGTAACATTTTAGCCCCACTGAAGCATCTTTCTAAGGTATTGCCTTGGGAATAATTGAATAAAAATGCTTACAGCTCTCATGAGGCTTTAAGAATAAAAAAACATTTTTCTGAAATAATTCTAATATGTGTGCCATACAATTTTATTCTATTTCAAAGAAGAGGTCATGGAAGAATAGGCATGTAGGAACAACTAACAAAGTCTGTCCTCTAATTAAATAAACTGTCTATAATAGCTTCTTCATCAAGGGCAGAGGAAGGAGACAGTAGAGATAACATGGAGGAAAGACCTTGGAAAGTTACTTCCTCTTTTTTAAAAAAATATTATTGAATAGTAATATCATTTCACTTCTAAATACAAGAACCCAAAACTTTATTGAGTAAATATAATAATATAAATGAAGGTTTGGGTTTATAAGAAGGATTAATTAAGAAAGATCTTGCCACATTTGGGGACATGCTGTTGACGAAATGTGGAGACATGGGATAAAAATAGGAAAGAGAGGGCATGAGGCCAGGAGTGAGAGATACAGCATAATGGGAAAAACAGCCAGGGATTCTCTCTGCTCCAGCTCCTCCTGGAATTCCTGTTACTGTCCATGTCTGCCTTCGCTGTCTGAGTTTCTAGTCCTTACATCTCCAAGACTAGAGGCCTGGTGGCCTCTTCAACCCAGGTCCCAGTGTGGAGCTGAGTCCTTCTGCCCTGTGTTGCCCCTATATCTGATAGCCTGGACTTTGTTTCTCTGTGGCTTCAGATTGGGCCGGTGAAATACAGATGTGGGGCTATGAGTGAGGGGCTAAAGCTCTCAGGTGTTTTTATTTTATAGCTGGAAAGGCAGAGAACCAGGGTGGATCAAGGCAGTGTGCTGGAGGGTATCAGAGCTGTATCAGTGTAGAGTCAAGTTATCAGCTATCCTGTGGCTCTGCTACTGAAGAAGCCATGAGAGCCATCAGGAGATACTTCACTCTTCCATGATCATCACACACATCATGTGTTTGATGCATGCTTGAATCCCAACCTCCAAGAGGGAGACAGAAGGATAGGGAATCGAGGCCAGACTAGACCATATAGCAAGACTCTGTCTCAGAAAACTAAAATAAAAGAAAAGGGAAGAAAGAATTAAAGAACTTGCTTTATCTCTTGTTTTTCTGCCCCATTTTCTGAGAGCAGGGATAAACAAGCCCATCTGACTTCCGTCTAGAATTTAGCCAAGTGGCAGAGGTAAAAGGGAAGGATGTAATGTTAACACACATGCAGGGCAGAGTGATCTCATGAAGTGTGGAGGGTAAATGGTACCCAGTGTCAGGAGGGGGGAAAGTGGAGGCCACAAGAAAGATGCAGTAGACAGAGGAAAATCCTGAATTAGGGATTCCAGGCACCAATAGAAAGAGCTGTGGTAAAGTTCCTGTTGATCATTAATAAATGAAAAAAAAAAAAACAAAAAACCAGAAACAGAAAATCGGAACAGGGAGAAAAAGGAAGCAATAAGCACTAGTCACTGGCTGTATTCCATGTGATACCATTAAAGATTTGACCTGGGATTACAAGAGGAGGAAAATTATGAGCTAGACTTTCAGTTATCTGATTGAGGCAGAGAAGTCTGGGAAATGAGAGTAATACAGGCAAACAGGATAGCCTTTAAATGCCAGAATGGTGCTGGTTATACAGTAGTTGAACTGTGTTCTAGGGATTAAAGCCCTCCCACTTTCCCCCAGCTTTTAGTGGTAGCAAAGAAAGATTAAATTTCAAAGGAATACAGGCAAAAGTAGCAAGCGACAGCTTCTCAGAGACAATTGACAGAGCACACGCTAGGCAACAGAGAGGCCCTACTGAGCAAGCACTGCCATGTCTTCATGTTGTTACCAGAAAAATCTGCCCTAAAAGGCTTTATTTGCCTTTGTTTGTCTGCTATTAAAATGTATTTATTCTAAGAAGTATTGAACCTACTGCATCATTTATTTCAAAGTTTAAATCCAATGGCATTCATAAATTTATTTGCTCCTTCCAAATGAATTTTCTTGCTGACAGCAATTAAAACTACAGACAAAATATGAAACAAGATTCTTTAAGACACTGGACATTAACGAAAAACAGCAGAAGCCATGGAAACTGTGCCACTTCAATGGGGAGGTCATGGGGTGAGATCTGGTTTTAGCCGGCTCTCTCTGGAAGACTCTCACTGTTTGAAACAGTAGACAGCACTTAAACAGAAAGCAACGGTTTTACGGGGATGAATGAACTAAGCCCTCAGGACAGCAGAGTGCCTGGACTGGAAAGTGAAATCTGAGAAGGCAGGTATCACAAAGGGAGGAGGTCACAAATCGACACCCCTTTCATGTTTGCATGAGTCTCACCTTACACAGAAAGCTTGTGGGAGAAAAAGAGCAGAAAGGCAAAAGAGCTGGATCAATATTTTGTAATTTTGAATGGGGTGCTGCTGCTCCATGCCTTTTATCCCAGCACTCAGGGGCAGGGGCAGGTGGATCTCTGTGAGTTCAAGGCCAGCCTGGTCTACAAGAGCAAGTTCCAGATCAGGCTCCAAGGCTACAGAGAAACCTTTTTGTTTTGAAAAAAACAAAAGAAAGAAGTGTAATTTTGGAGTAGTTGGAGAAGAAGGAAATATGGAGTCTTCATGTTTGGAGAAAATAAAAATAGAGAAACCATCAAGTCTTAGTCCTTTCTTTGATGGGACACATTTTATTACTGACTCAATTTCTTTGTTCACTATTGGTCTGTTCAAATTTCCTATTTCCTCATTAGTTGCTTTTGAGAGAGAATTTATCCATACTTTAAATCTGATGTTTATTGATCTTTTTCGCTCTGAAGAGTGTGTATTGCTGAAGCAAAGATGTTGAAGTTCCCTTCCATTGCTATATTGTGGTCTGTCTCTCCATCTAGGACTGTAAATCTTTTCATATATAATTGTGACATCTAATCATGTCATATTTCTTCTGTAGTAGCAGTCATTAATCCATTTGAAATTTTCTTCATAGATTTTATTTTTTAAAAAAGGATTCCCACTATTTTCTTTCTTTCTTTCTTTCTTTGAATTTTTAATTATTTAAGTCAACATTACTTCCAACAACATCTACATTAATTTACAGAGACATCAATATACATTTGGTGCCCTAGCATGCAGACTCAGCCTCACAGGTTTATACTGAGAACATTTAGAATGATTGGAGTTCATCTCAGACATAGGGGATGTTTCTACCCTTGTGTACTTTTTTTCTTTGTTTATATTTTTCTTTTATTGAAAATAGATTCTTTTT
The DNA here is from genome assembly GCA_004026605.1 of Ondatra zibethicus. NCBI lineage: Eukaryota > Metazoa > Chordata > Mammalia > Rodentia > Cricetidae > Ondatra > Ondatra zibethicus. Next base: position 46,883 of record PVIU01002861.1, read on the forward strand.
TCATACAATATATCCTAACTACAGTTTCCCTGCCTCTACTCCTCCAGTCCCTCCTCACCTCCTCTCATATGGATTCACACCTTCTGTCTCCTTCATTAGGATTGCCTTCATATATTTAGGAAGTTTTCATTGCACTAGGTCTCCATAGCGTCCCTCAATAGTCCTCAAGTTTAGCTGTCTCTCCTCACATCTCCTCCCTCAACCTCATCTTCCCTCCTTCTCCCTACCTGATCCTCCCATTCCTGTCCTTCCTGGCCCCCAATCACCCAGAAAATCTATTCTATTTTCCCCTCCCAGGGAGATTCATGTGTCTTCCCAAATACTTTCCACTATACCTAACATGTCTGAGTCTATGGATTATAGTCTGGTTATCATTTACTTATCAGTTAATATCCTCATGTAGGTGAATACATACCATATTTATCTTTCCGGGTCTGGGTTAGCTCACTCACGATGATTTTTTTCTAGCTCCATCCATTTGCCTGAAATTTAATGATGACATTTTTTTTTAAACAGGCAAGTAATACTACATTGTGTAAATGTATCACATTCTCTTTATCCATTCTTCTGTTGAGGGACATCTAGATTATTTCCAGTTTCTGGCTATAATGAATAGAGCAGCAATGAAGATGTTTGAGCAAGTGTCTTCATGGTAAGATCAAGTGTCCTTTGGGTATGTACCCAAGAGTGGTATAGCTGGATCTTGTGGTAAATTGATTCCTATCTTTCTGGGGAACTGTCATGATATTTCCATAGTGGCTGTACAAGTTTGTACTCTGGGCAGTAAGGAATGGGTGTTCCCCTTATCCCACATCCTCGTCAACAGCATTTGAGATACTTCGGCCATGCTATGAGAATGAATGATGGCAGATAGCTGAAGATAGCACTGACTGAGTTCTACACAAATACATAAAAAGCCTATACCAATGTTCTCTAGCTTTCCAAATATGGAACAGAATGTATACTTCCAAACTCATTGTATAAGATGGGTACTTCAGTGGTGTACAAACTAGAAAAAAAATAACAGAAAAGAAAGCAACGGGCTAATATCTCTAATGAATATAGGTCCAAAATTCCCCAATAAAATAGTAGCAAACTAAATTCAGCAACATATAAAAAGATCATTCACTATGATCCAATTAGGTCCACCTGGTCTTGAATTAATTTTCATATGCGGTACCTATCCAGAAAATTGTGCATTTCTTTTACGTTTTCCAGTTTTGTGGAGTACAGTTTTTTGTAGTATGACCTAATGATTCTCTGGATTTTCTCAGTGTCTGTTGTTATGTCCCCCTTTTCATTTCTGATTTTGCTAATTTGGATTTCTCTCTCTGCCTTTTGATTATTTTGGATAAGGGTTTATCTATCTTTCAATTTTTCTCAAAGAACCAGCTCTTTGTTTCATTGATTCTTTGTATTGTTTTTTTCTATTTTATTTATTTCAGCCCTCAATTTGATTATTTCCTGTCATCTACTCCTCCTGGGTGAGTCTGCTTCTTTTTGTTCTAGAGCTTTCAGGTGTGCTGTTAAGTCATTAGTATGAGCTTTCTCTACTTTCTTTATGTAGGCACTTAGTGCTATGAATTTTCCTTTTAGGATTTCCTTCATAGTGCACCATAGGTTTGGGTACATTGTGCCTTAATAGTCATTGATTTCTAGGAAGTCTAATTTATTTCTTCCTTGACACAGGGGTGATTCAATTGAGCACTGTTCAATTTTCATGAGTTTTTAGGCTTTCAATGCAACTAGTGTTGTTCAATTCTAACTTTAAACCATGGTGATCTGATAAGATACAGGGTGTTACTCCAAATTTTTTGTATCTGTTGAGGTTTGCTTTATTGAGTATGTGGTCAGCTTTAGAGATGGTTCCATGTGGTGCTGAGAAGAAGGTATATTGTTTTGCGTTTGGGTGAAATGTTCTATAGATGTCTGTTAAGTCCATTTGAGTCATGACATCTGTTAGTTCTCTTATTTCTCTGTTAGGTTTCTGTCTGGTTGACCTGTCCATTGGGGAGAGTAGGGTGTTAAAGTCTCACATTATTAGTGTGTGAGGTTTGATGTGCGATTTAAGCTTCAGTAATTTTTTTTCATATGTGGTGCTCTTGTATTTGGGAAATAGGTGTTCAGGATTGAGACTTCATCTTGATGGATTTTTCCTGTGATGATTATGAAGTGTCCTTCTCCATCTCTTCTGATTGATCTTAGTTTGAAGTCTATTTTGTTAGATATTAGGATAGCTACACCAGCTGCTTGTTTCTTAGGTCCATTTGATTGGAAAATCTTTTCCCAACCCTTTACTCTGAAGGTAATATCTGTCTTTGAGGTTAAAATGTGTTTCTTGAGTACAGCAGAAAGCTGGATCCTGCTTTTGTATCCATTCTCTTACCCTATGTCTTTTTATGGATGAATTGAGTCCATTGATATTAAGAGATATTAATGACCAGTGATTATTAATTTCTGTTTTGTTTTCAGTGGTAGTGTTTGTGTTTCTCCCTTCTTTGGGGTTTGCTGTTGGGAGGTTATTTGTTGCCTGTGTTTTTGTGGGTGCAATTAGCTTCCTTGGGTTGGGATTTTCTTTCTAGTACTTTCTGTAGTGCTGAATTTGTGGGTAGGTATTGTTTAAATTTGGTTTTGTCATGGAATATTTGCTTTCTCCATTAAAGATGATTGAAAGCTTTGCTGGGTGTAGTAGTCTGGGCTTGCATCTGTGGTAAGTGTCTGCAGCACATCTGCCCAGAACCTTCTGCCTTTCATGTTACTATGTTGCTTTTTAGGTTTTAGGTTAGGTTGTTGAATGAATTCTTGCATTGGCGCCTAACCATTTCTTCCTCCAATTGGTGCTGGCAGTGTCTTTGCCTCTTGGTCCAATCCTTGCAGTTGCTGTCTGTGTCTTTGGGAGCTGTTCTTGGTCTGCTCTATACTGTTGCTGCCCTCTGTGTCTCAGGGAGCCACTGAGGTCTTTTGGTGTAGGAGGGTCCTTCTGTATTTGGGTTGCTTTTATTGGTTAATAAAGAAACTGCCTTGGCCTTTTGATAGGGCAGGACTTAGATAGACAGGGAAAGAGAACAGGATACTGGGAAGGGGACAGAGTTAGAGAGAGTAGCCGCCATGAAGCTCCCGGTAAGCCACGACTCATGGTGACACACAGATTATTAGAAATGGGTTAAACAAATATGTGAGAGTTAGCCAATAAGAGGCTAGAGCTAATGGGCCAGGCAGTATTTCAATGAATACAGTTTCCGTGTAATTATTTCCGGGACGCACCAGGAGCCGGGCGGGACAGAACAAGGGGCCCTGCGCCGGGAACGCAGCCCGAGCCCCTCATTGCTACAGTCTTTTAGCCTGCTCTCTTTGTTCACTCTCTTGGTCTGCTTTTTTGGTCTGGTCTCTTGGTCCTCTCTATGCAGTTGCAGCCTGTGCTTCAGAGTTCCTCTGAGGTTGCAGCGGGTGAGGGATAGGATGGTTTAGGGGTAGAGTGGGACTTGTAGCTTACAGCGTCCAAAGGATCAGATGGGGATGCTGGAGTAGCCTACCTGCAGGAAACTAGAGAAGCCGGGGTAGGTGGTGAGGGCCAGGGGTTTTGTCCCAGCACCAAGAGCCTAGAGAGTGGGGTGCCCCTCTGTGCGATCACTCACCTCTTGGTCCTCTCTGTGCAGTCATAGCCTGTGTTTCAGAATTCCTCTCTCTCGGTCCTCTCTGTACAGTCACAGTCTGTGTTTTCCTCAAAATATTTTAGACTACTATATGATCCAACAATCTCACTCTTGGATATAGATCAAAGGAAAGGAAATAAGCATGTTAAAGAAATAGCAATACTCCCATATTTATAGCATCATTTACAACAGTCAAGATATGAACTCAATCCACCAGTCAACAGATAAGAGATAAAGGAAGTGTGATACATATACACAAAGGAATACTGTAGCCATAAAATAGAGAAAGTCGTTTGTGACCACACAGATGAAACTATAGAACGTTACAATACGAGAATCAAGCTGGGCACAAGAAAAAACATACTGGGCTGAGGTCAAAAGGCCTCATTCATATGTGGAACCTAGAGCATTGCTCTGCCATGGAAGTAAAGAATAGAAGAGTAGTTACTAGCATTTAGGGATTTGGGAGGATAGATAGAAATGAGAAGCTATTAGACAAAGAATATATAATTATGGATAGATGAGAATTCTATAAAAATCCAGAAGAGATAGAGATAAATATATAATTATGGATGATGTAAATTCTATAAAAACATCCAGAATATATATATGTATATATATACATACACATATGTGTGTATACATATATATAGAAAGAGAGAGAGAGAGAGAGAAATCAATTGACCTTGACCTTGTGATAATGTCGGGGCCTTGGAAGAGAGGCCAAAGCATAGCGGAGGAAAGAATGACTTCTAATGATCTTTTAGGGGGTGACAAAATGTTGTATAGTTGCTTGTGGTGATAGCTACACAACTCTGAAAAAAACTAAAACTCACTAGATTGTACAGTTTAAAAGATGAACTGTTTGACACGTGAATATCTCAGTAAAGCTATTGAAAGAGAAATAAAGAAATTGTACACAATCTAAATTTGGTTGGAGGCTGCATTGTGTGTTAGAATCTATTACTGTGGGGGCTGGAGAGATGGCTCAGTGGTTAAGAGCATTGCCTGCTCTTCCAAACGTCCTGAGTTCAATTCCCAGCAACCACATGGTGGCTCACAACCATCTGTAATGAGGTCTGGTGCCCTCTTCTGGCCTGCAGGCATACACACAGACAGAATATTGTATACATAATAAATAAATATTTTTTAAAAAAAACTAGAGCCATTGTCTTCTATTACTGTGGTAGACAGGAAATTAAGGCAGATGTGGAATTCAGAGAAGTGACATCAGAGAGACTCTTCTTGTGTATGTTGTAGGAAACTGAAGCATACAGACCAGGCATGAAGACTGAGAAGAAAGGAAATATAAGTTAGGGACACAGTTCACAAAGCTTATGATGACAGAGAAACCCTTGGGAACCTGCACACATACACAGGGAGGAGACTTCAGTTTGTACCTAGGGACCAAAAGAAAGAAATTCCTACTCTATGAAGCCCTGTGCCTTTAGACTGGATTGCTCTTATCTGCAAGACGGTTCCCAGGATAGGTGGAGAGTGACCCAGACGGTAGATAATTTTATTTCCCACTTCCTGCTACAGACTGTTGAGTCTTATCAAGAAGCCGGCTTGGGACAACAACTGACTTAAGAGCACAGAACATAGCAGGGTAGTCAGTGTGGGAGGAAATCATGCCTTATCTTCCTGGTTCAGTGAAGCAGATGCAATATAAATGAACAAAACCCCAGCAGGAATAACTTATAAGTTGGTGTGATCTTAATTCTCCTTGGGAGGAAGAGCAGGAAGACAATCATGGAGGATGAAAATGGGAAGCAGAACGTTGTAAAGGGAGACAAGAGCATCCATAAAAAAGACAAGATTTTCATTCCAACATTAACAGGTCAGCATTCCAAAATATGGCCTCCAGTCCAGTATTTTTATTCATAGTTTTTCAATTATTAGTGGATGGATATTATAAACATTACATATGAGTAAATAAGATGCAATAAAGTTAATAGTAAATAAGATTATTTTATTAATAGAGTAGTTAGTTCATTTAATTTCTCACTAAGATAAGAAAGGCCCCGTGAGACATTCTTACACATATAAGTTCATAAGTCTATGTGAGCTTGTCTCTCATATGTGAAAAGTTGCTAACCTAATGTATTTGCAAGCCAGATTTCCAAAAGCAGAACTGTTGTTAAAACTATACACTTAAACTCTGATGGCTAGTACCCTTCAAAACATTTGTATATTTTCCCCAGTGTTGATGCTTAGATAAGTACCTACTGAGGGATTAATTGGTCTTATCAGGAATGGTGAAATGAGGGAAATGGAGGCAGGATTCATATCAGGGCTTTGTGTGACAAAGAGTTCTGAATTACTACTTTAATATTGATGTCTTTCTATTAATCCATGGGCATCCTTTCTTAATAGTGTTGGATATGAATCCCTAGCTTGCTTCAACCTGTTGGCTACTCTCCCATCTATTCTTCCAAAACAACTACTGGGCAAATAGAAGGAAGTAAATGGTATAAGAAAAATTCTCACTGAATCCATTGAAGACCCAAGGCAGTGTGATAGCTTTGTTATATTTGCTTTTATTTTTAAATCTTTCTGCATTAAAAAATATAATATAAATAATATAAAAGTCATAATAGAAGTAGAGTTATTAGAAATAGAAAAGATAGAATATTATTAAATTTGTATGCCCCAAGTAATACAGCTTGAAATATGTTTAAAGCAAAACCTAACATGAGGGATAGAGAGAGATAAATCCAAAATTATTTTGGTGTTTATTTTTCAATACTTCTCCCCCAGTAACTAAAAGAGCAAGCAGACAACAAATTAATAAAACAGAGGTTTGATTAGTGTGGTTAGCTACCCTGGCTTAACTGACATATATAGAAAAATATACCCCACTATTGTATAATACACATTTTTTCAAATGCATATGAAGTATTTTACCAAAATATACCTGAGCTGATGAAAAATTCAAGGTTCACAACAAATTTTAAAAGGTTTATATCTCTAACTATGGACTGTAGAAACAAAACAATCAGTAAAGTGTTCAACATGCAAACATGAGGACCAGGGGCTGGACTCCTACCTAGCACCATAGCGGATTGTGCTTCTAACTGTGTGTGTGCGCTGGGATGCCAAGAGGATCTGTAAGTCCCAACTCAAGAAGACACCCTGTCTCAAGAAGCAAAGAGGGGCACAGTTAAGAAAGACACTGGATGTCAACCTCTGACCTCCATATATACATGAACACACATACAAGTCACAGCTGCATAGAAACACCTGCCATCACACACATATTGACAAATAAATTAAAAAATAAATCTCCACATATATTTTCTAACTACAATGGAATTAATTACAAATCAACAAATGGTCAAAAATCAGTACATCTCTGTTTAATTGATAGTATAAAAAATTGAAAATTAAAACTATAAAACATTTGGAAATAATGATCATTAAAACATATGATTTCAGAACATAGACAATGAAGGTACGAGAATGAAATGAAACTTAGTGAACCAGAAATAATCATACAAACAATTCCAGAGAATGGAAAGAGAATCATGACTTCCTGAGGGTCTGTGCAAGGCTGGAGCAAGCATGGTCCCACTAGTTGGCAAGGGCATTTTAGGAAGGGAAAAGCACATGCCAGTGTCTCACTGGAATGCAAATGCAAAGATCCTAATGAAATATTAGTAAATTTAGAATAATACTACATCACACAAAAGTAGAAATTATTCTAAGATGCAAGAGGGATTCAGCACAACAAAACTAATCAGTGTAACTCTGCTCTACAAGACTAAGGAGGCAAATGATCTCATTGTCTTAGCAGAGATACAAAAATATCTGATAGCATTCACAACTTACTCATGACCCTGATTTTGGGTTGGTGGTCACACTGTAGCCCAGGCCATCCTGGAACACATTCTGTTGTAAATCTGCTCTTGAATTTGTGGCAGTTTTCCTCCCTCAGCCCACCAAGTGCTGGGATGACAGGCATGAACTACCACGTCCAACTGTATTCATGATTTTAAGAATATATTTTTAGTAGACATGAAGGATACTTCCTTAATCAGCTCTCAAATGTCTCTGATAATAGTGTGCTTCACGATGATATATGGAATATTTTCTGAATGCTCACCCTGAGACTGGGCAAGGCAGCGAGAAGATATCCATTCTGTCTATCTGTATGAAACCCCTCATTGAAACTGGAGATTCTGATTGGAGTTTTGGTCAAAGGAAAGTTTGACATTACATATATGTTACCTTAAGGCCCAGCAGTTAGTATATGAAAATGAAATGTCAAATGGCATAGGATTTTAAAATGAGTAAACATGTCATAAATGACAGGATCATATTCATCATATACACCCACAACAAGTCTATAAATTTCTAGAAACAAGTGAATTTATCAAGATCATTGAATTTGGGGTCAGCATATAAGTTTGATTATATTCCTATAGAGCATCATAAACAATTATAAAATGAAACTAAAAAAGTACCATTGACAATTCCCTCCCATTGTTTAAGATGCTATGAGGGGCTGTGGCAATTGCCACTGCTGCAATAGAGCTCAGTAGTGGAGAAGAAAGACGATACTTAACTCCCTCTCTGGTGAGGACAAGGAACAGGGTGAGTGCACTGGATGAAAACTGACTAACAGGAGGCATAAAGACTAAGGAGTGTCTTTCCAGACCGACTTCGCAGGGTTATTACAGAAGGCTGGGCAGGGAGATAAGATGTTAAGATCAACCGCATGCCAAGCATGGGATTTTCCCTACACTATCTTAGCAGAATTCATGTTCAAACCAGATCCTACAAGGAAGGAACCCCTCAGTGAAACGAGTGGAGATTCTGACTGGAGTGTTGATCAAAGGAGAGTTTGACATTAGATATATGTTACCCTAAGGCCCAGCAGTTAGGGTTTTAAAATGAAATCAATGCTTCTATCTATGACATTGCAGTCACATTAGCCCCAAGTGGAAATAATACAAAGTAACAGCGGATGGGGGATGAACTGGGGCACATTTTTGCAATGGAATATGATGGTAAGAGAACACATCGCTGCCACTTCAAACGACAATGGCTAAATTTCATGTATAGCATGTTGTGTCACAGTAGCCAGACACAAAATTTCATAGCCTGATTCTGCACTCATGAGAAGTCTAAAACCAGGCAAGGTTAACCAATGTAATAACAGAAGTCAGACAGGAATTGTCATCTGGGTGCCTTGCCTCAGAAAGGAGTCTCCCAGGAGGCAGCAAATGTCCCGTGTTTGGAATAAAGGCTCTCCCCTAGAAAGTTAACTCCCTGCACTTGACATTTGTTTTGTTTGACTCATAGAGCTGGCCTGGAAAGCCAGATCCCAGGTGCCATGGTGTAGTGCTTTATCTGAGCCAAGACCTCCTCATGCCACAGGCCCCTGGTGAGTACCAAAGGGTAGAAGAGTAGCCACTGCCTGTATGTGGTAGCCGTGTGGGGTCAGGCCCTTGACCTGGGAGAAGCTTAGGAGACCCTGCTGTGTCACAGGTGAGAGAACAGTGGCAGGTGCCAGACGGAAGGCCAAGTCAATCTGGGAAGCCACAAACGCAGAGTGAGGCCTTCTCACCTGGACCACTGTTGCCAAAAAGCACAGTGAAGACAATGCAGCTAAAAGCACCACTTTGACTCCATTCTAAGGGCAAAGGTAGAGAGGCAGAATAAATCCATGTCTTGTTTGACGCTGCCATCTGTCCAGCATGAACCACGAGACATGAGATGATAAATAACTTATTTGTACAAGTAATAAAATACTACTTAGGAACTTACAGAAGTAATTAAGAACACATGACCATGAGGGTGGTTAAAACCCATATCAGAAAAAAAACAAGAACTTTCCAAGAACAGCCAGACGAACCAGATGCAACACCCTTACCTGGAATCCATGAGGGACACCTAACCCTGTGAGGGTAACATTGGACACACTGTGATGGTGGTGGAACCATGGCCACACTGTGATGGTGGTGGTACCATGGATACACTGTGATGGTGGTGGAACCATGGCCACACTGTGATGGTGGTGGAACCATGGACACACTGTGATGGTGGTGGAACCATGGACACACTGTGATGGTGGTGGAACCATGGATACACTATGATGGTGGTGTCACCATGGATACACTATGATGGTGGTGGTACCATGGACATGCTATGATGGTGGTATCACCATGGACACACTGTGATGGTGGTGTCACCATGGACATGCTATGATGGTGGTGGAACAATTGACACACTGTGATAGGCAATCAGATAACTCTTGACTGCTCCCTCGGGACTTCAGCTCAGCAGTCCCAACTGTTTGACATAATTCACTTTAATTGCTGTCTCTCCACCTATCCACCCACCCACCTACCCATCCATTCACTCACCACCCACCCATCCATCCACCCATCTGTACTCCTAGACCTGGTCCTGTGGCTCACCTCAAAGGTCCTGTACTTCAGTGCCTCAGTGCCTACAGGTTCTTCGGTGGGTTTGTCAGCATCTTGTCAAAGCATCTTCTGTGACTCTTCTGCCTCTGTAGCAGTTTTCCAACTCTGCCTGGAATGAGACTGTTTCATTCTCTGTGTGACCTCTTTAGATCCTTGGTAGCTATTCTGATATACATACCTATAGGAGTACATTGCTGTGTGACATGCAGCGTGTGATCTGAGAGTTAACATTGGTAATCAAGATGAGCGTTCCAGAACTTGTGATTGTTGACGGCCATAGTCTCAAGAAAAATCAGGACAACGTGATAAACTCTATCCAGCGGAAATGATGTAGCTTGTCACTCTAACTCTACTGATTAACTTTTGACGTTCCAGAAAGACACAGATGTGCCTGTCTAGGGCACACTCACAGGGACTCTCCTCCTTCACATGTTTTAGGTTGTGATTCGTCATCAACTGGAGATTCTAGGAATGATTAAATTTGCCCTTGCTCTCTCTCTCTCTCTCTCTCTCTCTCTCTCTCTCTCTCTCTCTCTCTCTCTCTCACACACACACACACACACACACACACACACACACACACACACATACATGCGTGCATATGCCAAGGCGTGTATGTAGAAGTCATAGAAGTCAGAGAACAACTTGCAGGGGTCTTTTTTCTTCTTTCACCATGCAAGTTGGGGGATCAAACTCAGGTTGTCAGGCTTGACAGCAAGTGCCTTTCCTTATGCACAGTCATCTCTCTGGCCTGGAACCTAAACTTTGTATGCATGATAAAGGCATTCATCTTTTCCTATGGATGTGGACTTGGATCGTCTGGACAAACACTTTAAACCTCCACTTTAGTCTTCATATTCGATTGTTTAATAGTTTATTAGCAGTAAATACTAACTTAATTGTGATAAGCCAAATATCAAATAAAATGGACAGACAGACAGGATAAATATTGATGCATTTGTCTATATGAAGACCAAATTAAGTTTGTGTCAAAGCTATTTACAAGTAATTTGAAGTCAGGAACATAGTGAGCCATGTTGGATTTCCATCTGAAGTTCAGTGAGCTTGAAAGAGTCTATGTGGTAACTGATTCCCCCATAATTTATGATTCAGAGTGACATTTAATTTCAGCAAAGTAAATTTATGTTGTTGGTTTAAACTTCACTGACTGGTAGGAGATAGAGAAGCAATTGGGTACGAGGGAACTTGAGAAGCTTGTTTCACAAAAGAAGATGAAAGTTTTACCTCTTCTTTCTACTGTAAACCACTTTGTAGCACCTGGACTCTCACTGATGGCGTCGGTGTATGCAGACTGTACAAGGAGCTTGCTGAGAAATGCTGAGGTTGCTCCCCTCCAGTGTTGCTGACAATAAAAGTGAAATCCCCCAGGAGAGAAAGTGGGTAGATGTCTTACAGGAAACAGAAGCTTACCTAAATGCACTGAAGCCAAGCTGGGAAGGTGGGGTCCAGGGTGGTGGTGGGTGGATCAGTGTCCCTGACTAGACAAATATTTGTAAGTCAACAGATCTTCCAATTGCCAACCTGTTTTCTGGCATATATGTTTCTGGGAACCGGATGTAGACTCCCCCACCCTTGCTCAAGCATCTGGCACAACCCAAGGCAAGCCCAACATTCCTTTTAAATGGAAACACTTAAAAGTACACAGTTTGGTTTTAAACAATAGTTACTCTCCTATTATAGACAAATGTGGTCAAGAACCATTTGGGGTCAAGAGGTTAAAGACCTATAATAAATCACCTTAGATAAGGAGAACTGTGTCTCTACTTGGAGCATATATATAGCAGCAGAGACACATCTACAACCAGCCCTTTCCGAGGGACATTTACACGATGGGGTCATTGAAGAGTCCTGTCTTCATCTTGATCCTCCACTTTCTGGAAGGGGTTCTGAGCAACTCCCTCATCCAGCTGAACAGCAATGGCTATGAAGGCATTGTCATTGCCATCAACCATGATGTGCCAGAGGATGAAGCCCTCATTCAACACATAAAGGTATGTGCTAAGAGGCAATTTTCTATCTTTTGGCTATTCCTAGTTACTAGTATTTAATCAACAATAAGCATAATATTATGGCAAAAGGAACTCGATTTGTCTTGCTCTAGTTGCTTGACTTGGCAAGACAATTGTATGTCTGAATCTCCGATTCTTTATCTATAAAAGGAAAGCAATAACTCTTTACCCACTAGGATTTTTATGAGAAACAAGATGAATGCAATGCACATAATTCCAAGTTAGATATGTTGTTGGCACCTAACAAATGACATCTGTATTTTCTGGCTGTAGGTTGTCACTGAGAATTATTTTGTGCTAGACAAAGGCAAGTTCAGCTGTATTCAGCAGATAACTGCAGAGCAGGTGATTCCTCTGCAGGTTGCTACCACCAGCGCACAGTAGATAGACCCTCTTGTTATTCTACTTGAAACTAACCTGTGAGGCTAAATAGGAACCTGAAGCACAAGCCTTCACTTAACCATTCCAGTGGGCAGAGACGCTGCATCTGCTCAACCTGGAAGCAAGGGGTCAACTCAGGGCTGCTGCAGGTGGGGGGGGGGGCAGGTGAGGGGGCATGGATACACTTGTCGCCTCTTCTGTAAGGAGAGAAAAGATACACAGAAGCTCTTTGTCCTGGGAGAGCTGGAAGAGCCAATGCAAACTGTCATCAGGTAGAGAGAGGAGAGGAGGTCTTCCACGACAGTAAAGGGCTGGAAATAAGAAGGAAACACTTCCTAAGAGATCACCCAGGAGTCCTCAATCTGCTCACAGTACACCCATGGTCATTGCTGTGTAATGGGTGAGTGTCCTGTTCTGTAAAAGGGGTGACAATAAGTAGTTCTCTTACGGAGCCTTGTGAGGAGCATGCAAAAGTGCACACCAGTAACAAAGACATAGGGGGAGCTTAAACCGCAGCTACTGCCACTGTTTCCAGTCACCTGTTTCTTCTTGCTTGCTTGCTTTTTTTTGCTACATTTTAACAGTACTTTTACATTATTGTCTTTTTATGCTTGTATTTGTTACTCTCTCTCATGCATTAGTTTAATTTGTATATCCATTTCATTATTAGGCAATATGTTATCTTTAGATTCTTCTTTAGCATTTTAAATATTAATTCTTCTTTGACCATTTTATAATTTACATAATGTTTTCTGACTAGTAGCCACCCCCACTCTTTGTCCTTCCCATCCCCATCAACATCCTCTCACTGTCCCTTTCATGACTTCTAGTTTTATTTAGTGGCTGTCTGTGTGACACTTGGATGGGCACTATTCATGGGACCCTTGCGAGGTCAGCAGTGAAACTGATCAGTAGTCAGAAGCCTCGGGTGAGCTGTTGATTGCCACAACAAAAACGAAGGATATCTAGAGAAAGAAGCAAAGTAGAAAATGGAAGAGACACGTGGCTGGTTTGTTTCTGTCTCAGGCCAGTGTGTTTTGGGGATATGCTAGGAGAAACTGGTACCTTATATCTAATAACAACAACTTGGCCTTCCACGAAGCTTTGAGCCTTCATAGTGCTTGCCCTTGTCATCTTTGGTGGGTTTCCTCATGAAAATCATTGATTTCTCACTGCAATTATTGAACTGGCTTTCTAAAATGAGCAATAACTGAGCTATGTAAGCTAAGCTGGATTTCACTTCTTGCTTCGGTGCAACAAGAACACAGTAAGTCTGATGGTGTCTGGAGGATCCCTGCTTAGGGAGAGCCAGCTCCTACTATCTGATGCCCCAGGTCTGAAGAGCTCAGGGAACACCCCCGACCCTGGCCCAGCTGCCACTGCCTCTCTTGGCTCCTCAATCCCTGCTCCATTAACCTCTTTGAGGGGAGATTCTCTACCTGGAACTATGGTTGGGACATAGCCGCTAAGTCAGCTTAGCTTCAGCAAGATATTATTCAGGGGTCTCCTACCAGTGTGTGGGGGAGGGGTACTACAGCAGCACTATCCGCCACTGCTGGTCCCTGCCAGTACTGCCACTGGTCCATGCAGAAGCCTTGGGAAGACATTGCACAGAAGAAACCAGGGAGAAATTCTTCCCCCACCCTCACACACACACACAAAGGTATACAAGTAACAATGGGAGTATCTGAAAGCGTCTCTTTGAAGCACAGAGCCCAGGTACTATCTGCCTTGCCACTCATGTATTAGTTTGTCATTTATCATAATAATTTGCTCAGTCAATCAGTCTTTTTATCATTTATATAACAAATATTTGCAAAGTACAGCATTATATCAGGTACCAGGAATCCAGCTGCCATCAACGCTCTATGCTCGTCCTACGGGAATGCAGGCCCCATCCAGTAAACAATGTCCCACACCCTTCTCTTACCCAGAGTTAAAATATCTATGTAGATATGATATCATGCTCTCAGAATGCAGAACAGACGGCATGCGCTTTTGTTAAAGCCTGCAGACAACAGCATCTACTTCAGGCTACTTGTACCTTCTCCTGGAAGGCATCAAGTAGTCACATTTTCCAAGGGGAATCATAGGCGAGTATTCAAACACAGTCAGGTTTACACCATCAATCATTTGGTGATTTTAATTATTTTTATTAAATTGGGAGAATGGTAGCACATTAAATTCTCCCAATGATTATTAAAATCTGGATATCGAGGGATAGAAACGCAAAGTGTTAAGCATGCTTTCTCAGTTAGAACGGGAATCATTATTGTAACAATTTGGAATGGGGAGAAGGGCCAGGCTTGGAGGAAAAAAAGTAAATTCTCAAGTTTACCCACTGAGATGGGCAGGACCAAGACTTGGTCTGCATCATTAGCTAGGTGTAGCCCCCCTCCCCACGTTGAACTGCCTTCCCCCCAGCTCCCCTCCAGCTGGGCAGTCTCCTCACTAGGTCTGCTCCAGCCGGGACTTCACTCCTGCAGCAAGCCCTCCTTCCTTTCTGCATTATCCTTTTCCACTAACACCTACAAATTCTAGTAGTTCCAATGAAAACAAACAAACCCCATGCCCAGTCTCTCATTCCCCCTACAATTTAAATAAACCTTTCTTCACTCGCTGTCCTTAGCCGCTGACTCCAGTTTCTCTCCTCCCACCCTACAGACTCCACTCACACACAGGGCTGTCTCCATTCTGCAGACATGGCTCACCGTATTGCACAAGGCAGGGGCCACCCCAGCCTTCCTCCCATCTCTTCTGGTTTCCTCTCTGTGCACTGACTCTCTTCCTCTGCCCATCTGAGAACACCTGAGTTCTCCTCTTTCCTTGTCAATGCCCATTTCAGTCCTAGCTGACCCAGCACCTTCCTGCAGCATCATTCACACATACACACACACACACACACACACACACACACACTACCCTGTCACAGTGCGCTCCAGGAAGCCTGCAGGAACACATATTACTGCGGTTCCTTCATTGCTAAGAAATAAAGCTATGCACAATTTGCAAATACTAAACGATGCTGTTCCTTAAATCTAATTCTTAATACTATATTAAAAAACACTATACTAAAATGAATGCTATTGTAATGTTTATCACGAGATTTAGCTTAACTGTTATAAAACTTGCAGGTATGTGATATTCTCTCCACTGCCGCGTCCCGTGAGACCTGGAGAGTTATAGCCCAGTTCTCGGTTTCTCTCTCCAAGCTTTACTTAAGGTCGAGGGAGCAATGCCATGGGTCACTACTAAATGACAGTGAATAAGCAATAATGTTAAGAGAACATGCTTCCCACCGTGTCCTGCAGTTGGTGGTTTTTTTCCTCTTTAGGGGCCCCCACCCAACTCCCCAATATATATAAGAGATTTTTTTTCTTACTTATGAATGCCTGGCCTTAGCTTGGCTTGTTTCTAGCTAGCTTTTCTAACTTAAATTATCCCATTTTTCTTTTTAACTATGCTTTGTCTCTGGGCCTTATTCTATATATCTTTCTTTCCTTCTTACTCTATGGCTGGCTGTGTGACTGAGTAGCTGGCCCCTGGTGTCTTCCTCTCCTCCTTTTCCCGCTCCTCACTCTCTTCCCTAGATTTCTCCTCTTATTTATTCTTTCTGCCTGGCAGCCCCAACTACTTCTCTCTCTTGCCCAGCTATTGGCCATTAAGCTCTTTATTAGATCAATCGGGTGTTTTAGGCAGGAAAAAAAACACCTTTATAGCTTTACAGAGTTTTAAAAAATACAATATAAAATCATGCAACACATCTTTGCATCACTAAATATTCCACAGCACATATAAATGTAATACATCATAAACTAATATTCCACAACAGTGTCACATGGGTGATGTCATCTGTGAAGTAGTCACAGCAACATTTCTCATGCTGTAAGTGATAAAATCCGAGCTTAGAATTGGAAAGTGACAAACAATGCTGCTTTGAACATAATCGAGCACATGTCTTTGTGGCACAATTGAGCATCCTTTGGCTATATACCCAAAATGGTATTACTGGGTCTTGAGAAAAGTTGTTCCCTAATTTTCTGAGAAATCACCTATAGATCTAATCTATATGTGAAGCAGAAAGAGACAAGATCTCCTGAGTAAATTGGGAGCATGGGGACCTTGGGGGAGGGTTGAAGGGGAGGGGAGAGGCAGGGAGGAGAGCGGAGAAAAATCTAGAGCTCAAAAAAAATCAATAAAAGAATAAAATGTATTATTTTACCATGGTTATCTGCTTTACCATGGTTATCTGTCCTACATATTCAATGAGGATAATATAAATTTAATTCCAAATATGGACAAGGGTTGTACAAAGTCAATCTTACTCATGAACATAACGGAAAAATTAAAATGGTAAGTTGAACAAAAAAAGAATTGGAAAGTGTCTAATGTTCCACAAGAAGTGGTCGAGCCAGGGTGAGCATCTGCCTCTAGAGTCTGTGTTGTTCGGTGTTCCTCTGTGGTGTGATCGACACTCCGACACTCCGGAAGAACGATAGCTGTTATTAAGGAAGCCATGGCCTTGCCCTGCTAGGCTTCTGAAAGGAAGATCCAGAGGCGTGACTGAATGACCTGTAACTTGTTCTGTTTTCAGTGACATTGTTACATGTGCTCTCTCTCCTCCCAGGACATGGTGACACGGGCCTCCCCATACCTGTTCGAAGCTACAGGGAAAAGGTTTTATTTCAAAGATGTCGCCATTTTAATTCCTGAAAGCTGGAAGACAAAACCTGATTATGCGAGGCCAAAACTCGAAACCATCAAAAATGTGAGAACAAGTTCTTTATGGCCGATTTTCTTCAGCAATTTAGCTTTTGTTTCTGCTTCTTTGTTGGAGGTGAAGTAGTGTAGAATTAAAGGGGATTGCGCCTGAGTCCCCCAGCTGTGAGCGATGCCAATCTGTTTGCTGAAAGGGTGTGGCCATCTTTTCCTATGTTCCAGGCCGATGTCCTGGTGTCAGCAACCAGCCCTGTGGGTGAGGACCAGCCGCACACTGAGCACGTGGGAGCATGTGGAGAGAAGGGACTCAGGATTCACCTCACTCCCAACTTCTTAGCAGGGAAGAAGCTGAAAGAGTACGGGCCACAAGGTATGGACTCAGCTAAAGCATTCCAGCAAATGCCTTAACACACCTGCTGTGTATTAACTACTCTGTTCTCTTTCTGCGTAATCAAGGACGCTAGAAAGAAAGCCAGTGAAGCAAGCTTTTCTGTTTAAAACAGGGAGCCAGTATTTCTGAGCTATACTTTAACATAGACTTGTGTACCTGCATATGTGTGGCATTTGGCAACTTTATAAATTACTATAGCACCAGATTATTACAATAAAATTGTTTGGCATGAAGTCTTAGACATCTATGGCTTCTCCGGACTGGATTAAATCTCCTTCCTGCAGTTCATAAAATAGCCACCAGATGGTGACAGCATGCTCAGGCTCAATTGATTTGCAGTCCTGACTCAGCAGAATTTGATATTTGATTCTGTAGGACTCAGGAGAGGCTCAGATTCCGATTTTTTAACAAGCTTCCAGGTAGTGCTACCCAGGGTACCACTCTCCAGGTAGCAGACAGAATCGTTTTGCTGTCGTCTCTCAAAAGACTCTCTTTCTCTCTCTCTCTCTCTCTCTCTCTCTCTCTCTCTCTCTCTCTCTCTGTGTGTGTGTGTGTGTGTCTTTGTGTGTGTTTGTCCACGAGCGTGCATGCGCGCACATGCTGCACACCAGTAATCCCAGGACAGCCGAGCCAGAAGGATCCTGAGTTTGAGTTAGCCTGGGCTACACAAGAAGACCCTTAAAAGGAAAGAACAGCTAAAGAAAAAGTTCAATCCTTACAAAAATAAAAATATACTCAATCATATCAATATGAACTATATAGAGCAATCTTTGAAGGAAATATTCAAAGTACATATACGAGCTTTATATATACATGTATATATGCATATGTGAATGTGGATAGTTATTGAATAACTAGTATTCCTGAATAACTAGTGTTGAAATATTAAGATCTAAAAAAGCCTAGACTCCTCCACTATCAGCTTGGTTTTCTTAACCTAGGCAAGGCAGAGGAAAAGGGCAAGCCATGGTGCTGCATGCCTCAGCCCCCATACATTACGCACTGAGTAGCAAGGTCTGAACTTTGCCCTTCTACACTATTCAATTTCATTTCCATAACCGGAACAGAAGATTCCTGACCTATGACTCAATAAGTATGTGTTGAATTCATTGGTCTAACCACGCTGTTCCAGTCCTGCGCTCACATTAGCTGTCACAGCTGTGTATCACACCCTTCCTTTAAATAACTTATTTATGTATCTTGACCCCAGTTCCTTGCCCTCAAAATCTTCTGCTACCTTGACAGACAGTCATTTCCCTTCCAGAACTTAGAAGAAAATTCAGTGCAAACCCTTAGATCAGAGCAGGTACTGGAGTTCCTTGGCCCCTCCCACCGAGCTCTCCAGACTCAGCCGGCCTGAAAGATGTTCATAAGTCACTAAGAGTCATCCAGATATAACATATACTTACTGGTGCCAAATCATCTCTTGATATGTTGTGCCTAGATATAACAGGAGGGAAATCATATTGTCTGTCTTCACAGAAATAAGCTACAATGACAGTAAGATGCTCAGTGCCATAACGGGATATGATAAAACTGCAAAAGAGGAGAGTCTGGTCTGCTCTGAGCATGTTAAGATGGCAGCTGGGAGATCGGAGCTTAATTTTTTTCTTAATGCTTTGGCAAAAGTGTTGCCAAGGCTGGACTTGAACTAATGGTCCTTCTGCTTCAGCCTCGCGAAAAGCTAGGATTACAGGCACTCGTCAAAAGGCCAAGACGGAAGCTTGGCTTTCAGAGAAGAGCAGTAATTACCGCCGCAGAGACAGTGAGAGATGCCAACTAGAGAAGGCAGGTGTCACACAAACCAGAGGTGAACAAGAGGATGATGTGGCCCAGAGCAAAATCCTCAGAAATGTGCTAATTCTGGAGCACAGAGGCTAACAGCAGCGAAAGGCTGGCGTTGTCGAGTACTCCCACACTGTGTGAAGGGCTTAACCCTTGTACCACAAGGCATTCTCTCTCTTATCCTGCATGTCCTCCCCCAAGACCACACACTGTGGGTGAGGCAGCTGCCTGACCAGGGGGAATAACCTCCCAGCACTCAATCATCACCCCATGAACACCCAACAAGCCAAAAATAAATCTGTGTATTCCACATAGCTGCATACTTCTCACATTAGGTCATGGTAAGGGAAGCAAGCTCCTAATTTTATTATTTAGAAATAAATAATAAAGCCAAGCAAAGCAAGCGTTTAGAAGAATTATCTTCTAGTGTGAGGTTATTTTTATCCATTTTATATCTTCAGCTGTCTGATTTGTTTTCCTCTCAGAGAGGGCATTTCTCCACGAGTGGGCTCATCTCCGATGGGGGGTGTTCGATGAATACAACAATGAAGAGAAATTCTACCTATCCAAAGGAAAAGTCGAAGCAGTAAGGTATGATCATTTTGACTTTACCTAAGCAAATTTAAAACGCAACCAACTTCTCCTTGAATTACTTTAAAAATACCAGTTTTCGATCTTCAATCAAGTGGTTCTGCTGAGTTCCTGCTTTGTAAGTCATGGCTGCCAGGTATCTCTGCTTGTGATCTCCGTCACACAAACCACGGCAAGAGTCACTTTGCTGACATGACCACATGTCAGTTTGACTATTCAAATCTCAGCCAGTGGGCACCATTCCAAACTTGTCTGTTGTTCCCACTTCTCCTTTCTTAGCTTCCACACCATTAAGTACCACGTCCTCCCTTAAGAGCAAGGCTGATGTGTGCACATTGTTTTCTGAGATCCAGAAGTATTTATCAACTTATTCTCCCTTCAAAGGCTACAGAGCACATTAGTCTACATGACGGCCATGCCCTCTTGACAAAACTTTACCAAGTTAGACATTTAATCCCAGTACCTGGGAGACAGAGGCAAGTGGATCCCTGAGTTCAAGGCCAGTCTGGTCTACAAAATGAGTTCCAGGACAGCTACAGCTGTTATACAGAGAAACCCTGTCTCAAAAAAAAACAAACAAGGAAACTACCTTTATCTAAACATATTAATAATATTCATTGTCCCTTGTCTTCCAAACAAACATTTAAAGTATGTGTAGGCCCAGAACTAATTCAAGCATGATAGCTGTCCAGAAGTTACTCTTTTCATATATTACAGAATATTGATGTGATCCAACAGACTGTACTATATTTAATGGAGAAATGGTAGAGACAGTCCCAGCAAGAAGACAAAGGTGGTGTCTATGATCACAGTTGTCTCCGTTTATTCAGGAAGTTGTATCTGATTCAGTAGCACACAAAACCGAGGCTACCAGAGGGGAAAGCAGAAGATGGCACTTACACATGAGTGTTCTACCTAGAAAACCCAAGAGAGTAAAGTGAATAGTTCAGAGTGTCGAGGGGCATCAGCACAGGGACACGATATTTCAAAGGGAATGCTCCAAGTGCTTGTCCATGTGTTAGCAATAACTCATTCAAATCTACAGTGCAGAGCATTCCACTGAGGGCAGCAACTCAATGGGAAATGCAGTAAGAAATGCTCAAGATGAATCTGAAGAAAGCTACAGAATAATTCTAAATGCCTTAAAAGAAAACAAAGGCAGAGAGGATTTCAAGACATGAAATGTATAAATTCAAAATAAATTGATTTATTAATTTTATGAAATTCTAGTAAAAAAATTATATCTTATTCAAAGATTCTAGCATTCATTCAGAGAGATGATTTCTGCAAAAGGATCATAATAAAAAGAACCTTTATTTGTCAATTTTTAAATACACTTCAAGACTGAATTTAATATAATAATGTATATCAACAGAAATTTGTATACACAGTAACTTAACAGAGTTTAAAAAATAGATAAGGAGAGGTAAAATTTCTTAAGATATAAAGAAAATTTCTAACTATGGGAAAAACTAACAGAATCTCTTACAATTGGATAAACTTGTCAAATTGAAAACACACAATACAAATTATACATATCTATGTACTAAAGTCCACAATTGTAAATTATTAATATTATTACATAACAAGTTAATAAGTATTAAGATTATATCTACATGTAGTAAAAATCTACATGTTTATATCTCTATGTAGTGAAAGTTTTTCTGTGCACTTAAGAATTAAAATAATAGATGGTTGCAGCGATATGTGACTATAATTTCAGCACTCAGGAGGCTGAGGCAAAAGGATATGAATTCAAGGCTAGCCTGGTCTACACAGCAAAGCCCTGCCTCAAAAAACAAAACTAGAGAAAGGCATAACTAAAGAATAAGGTAAAAAAATGTAACTGCCCATAATTTTTTTGTTTTACATGAACTAAATAGGGTGAAAAGGGAAACAGAAAAAAAAAGAAATATGCTCACAAAAGCAAAACAGTTCAAGCTTTTAGAATCATAGCACTGACTGTGGAAACTTAAGAACATTTGGAGCCAGTAGTGTTGGCAGACACCTATAATCACAGCACGCCGGAGGTGGGAGCAGGAGGGCGAGGGTTGAAAGCCATTGTCAACTACAGAGTCAGTCTGAGACAAGCCTGGGACACGAGAGTCTTTGTCTAAGAGGAAGCGAGGGAAAAGCAAAACAAAGAAAAACACTGAAAATGAGTGAAACGCTAAAAGAAGAATATGCACATTTTATTTTGGGTATTGAAAAATTAACAGAAAAAGTAAATTTAGTAAGTTAGGGTGAATTCATATAATGTCAAAAGAGAAAAAGTCAATAAAACTACATGATGCAAGAATGTGCTACACATCTATGTATTAAGATTTTAAAAATGCCACCTCAATAAGTTCATAAATCAGAAAACAAAGCACTGTTATGCTGACACTCAGAAAATCTTTCAACAAGCCAGCAGTAATTTATTTCTGATGATGAATCATGTTTTTCTCTTTGCTTTAGTTTTTATGAGTGTTCAAATATTCTTTTATGCTTTTATGTTTTTATTATTTTATATACTCAAATCTATAATTTTAAAAATGAAGCATAGAGAAAAGCATTCAATTTATAATAGACCCCATAAACAAATAAAAAAATTAAATGTCAGTGAGCACACAATAGCTGTACAAAACCTGTTTGGAATAAACAATTAGGACAAGTAAGTAGTGCAGGGACAATGTCAGCGAGTCCTCGGGGAAGCTAAGAGGACTCTTGATGTTTTAGCATGAGGAGACAGGATCGGAGGAGCCCGAGGACTCTGGCCTAACTCGGGCTATCATGGCACTATTCTTGAGGCTCTCCAGGTACTTTCTGGCCACATAAATGTCTGGTGTAAACTTAGTGCTTTTGTTATATGAAGATATGTAATTTCTTCTTGGTAAAAAAAATCATACAAATTTCAGGTGAGTTATGGACCCACTGCCTAAGCATTTAACCTTAATGTGTTTTTCAGATGTTCAGCAGCTATTACTGGGGGAAATGTAGTTCGCCGGTGCCAGGGAGGCAGTTGTGTCAATAAAGGAACCTGCAGAAAGGACAAATTTACCGGACTCTATGGAAAAGACTGCGTGTTCATACCAGACAAACAACAAATTGAGAAAGCATCCATAATGTACTCTCAAACTATTGATTCTGTAAGTGCTGTGTTCTTTCCCCCAGTGTTTATGTGAACTTAGAGAAGCAGTTTGGTTTTGGTTTTGCCCAGGGGCTCCAAGGGAGAATCACATTTTAGAGATACTACCAGCTTGAGGGGGGAATCGATTCTCTCTAGGATAATCTTATTGCAGAAAACAAACCTACAGAACTCTTGCTATGTGTCACACAGAGCCAAATCTTGAGGAGGCGAAATTAACGTGACATGGTTGGATTACAAAGGAGTCTGTTGACATCTGTCCATTGCACTGTAAGACCACAGAGGATTGAAGGACAGACATTCTCTAGGAGGATAGAAGATGAGGGAAAGGTTTAGGGAGTAAAAGGAGGCAAGTGATAGAGAAGGCTCTCCTTGGTAAAGAATCGGGAGCAAAGGAATAGGGGTGAAGAAGCTTGGTTAGCCTGAAGACCAACAGGATAGAGCCGAAGAGACTAAAGACTTGAACTGCACAGCAGCAGGAAGGTGAGGAGTGAAGGGGGAAATCTACATTAGGTTTTGGGACTGTGTTTGGTGTAAGAAGCCACAAGGCTTGTAGGGTGTGAGTAACAGTCAACCACACAGAGGGTCTCGGAGGGCTACAGGGACACCACTAGGTTGGTACAGTGCCTGCTGATCAAGCAGAGAGAACCTGAGTTCAGATCCCCAGAACCTATGCAAAAGCCAAGAGGGCCAGCACTGAGAGATGTAGATAGGTACGTCACTGAAGGTCATTGCCTGCCAGTTTCATTAAATAGATAGATTTCAGGTTCACTGGGAAATCCTGCCTCAGAAACTGAGGGTGGAGGGTGACTGAGGAAAGACACCTAACATTGACCTCAGGCCTCCACATGAACAGGCTTGCATGTGCACCCACACACATATCTGTACACACAGCACATGAAGAACACCGCATGCGATATAAATATAAAAGTCTGATATATTAGAGTAAAGGGAAGAGTTCTCAAACACTTAGGGGAGAACAAACTGGAGAAACAGCCACGTGGAAAAACCAGGTTAGTCAGGCTTACGGAGGAACGGAAGTCCACGAGGACTGGGGTGATAGAGATTTCATTGAAATGGGATTGGCGGGGAAGGATTATGAACTATTAGTAGGAAGAAACGTCCAGACCTTGGTTATTTTGCTGACGGAGGAAAGCAGAAACTTCCTGATTCTTTGAGCTGGGTGACAGGGTTCCTGCAGAGAAGGTGAGGAAGCGCCAGGGGGGAGTGATGACGTCATTATAAAGGCGGGGCGTTTGAGAAAGCAGATCCCCAGGTAGATTTTAGAGAGAGCTGGAATAACGCACGTTCAAGGTTGAATGCAGCACGTTGGGTAATGGGGTTCAGGAAGTAAAGAAGTGGAGTCCGGTTGTCTGAAGATGGAGAGATGATTGGACGGTGAGAGGTACTGCAAAGTGTGGTGTGCAAAGGGGCGATGTCGTGGATAGAAAATCGGAAGAGTAAAGGAAGCCACCTTGGAGCAGGCGGGTTGTTCACTGAGGTCCGATGAGACACTAAAGACTAGGGTGGAAATGGACTTCAGACTGATTTTCCCTGGGAGTGCCATGTGCCACTGTGACACTGAGTCATGGCTATAAGCTAGCAGAGGAGCCTGGGGATGGGGACACAAGGGAGTTACTAATGTTGTGTGCATCATTATATTGGCAATTTCAGGTGGTTGAATTCTGTACTGAAAAAAATCACAACAAGGAAGCCCCAAATGCCCAGAACCAACGGTGCAATCTCCGCAGCACGTGGGAAGTGATCCGGGGCTCCGAGGACTTTCGGCAGAGCACGCCCATGACGAAACAGCCACCCACACCCACCTTCTCCCTGCTGCAGATTGGACAGAGAATTTTGTGTCTAGTTCTGGATAAGTCTGGGAGCATGACAGTACGTTCACTGAGTCTTCCTTTGGGGGATGTGCATTATAGGTGTGTGAATAATACAATCCGGCCCACAGTTTGGACTTGGTAGAGAGTAACACAACAGGAGGGCCAAATCCCAGCAACAAGCTTTGTCATCAGAAATGCTCGTCTTTGGCTGGTGCTAGAACCCAGCTGATAAAGAGCTTGTCTTGCAAACACAAGGACATGAGTTCAGGGCCCAAAACTTACTTGTGGTCCAGCACTGGGTAGGTAGAGACAGGCAAATCCCTGTGGCTCTTAGATCAGTGAGTTTCAGGCAGTGAGAAGCATACACACACACACACACACACACACACACAGGCACACACACACGTGTGTGCATACACGCAAGCGCACACACAGACACAGAGCTTACATTGCCTCATTCCACAGACTCAGTATCGACTGTCCCCTTTGTCAAATTAAACTGATGTCAACTTATGAGCAAAGATCTGAATAATAAACATAATATTGTTCATTTTTTACTAACACACATAAGTCTGGAGTTCCATATAAGCCTTACTTAGACCTATTACTAATGCATTCTATTCCAGTAATGACCTAATATAGTTTTTTATCTTTTGCTATTTATGCAAACACTCTAAAATTTTACCCCAAGTTGATGGTATGCCCCATAAAAGGATACAGTTTAATTACACTCTTACCTTGGGGCAGTCACTTCCAAATACACTTTAGCCTGGTCTGTTGTTAGCCTGTTTTTTTTTTTAATCATCTATCATTGCTCTTTTTTAAATTGATTTTTATTGAGCTCTACATTTTTCTCTGCTCCCCTCCCTGCCTACCCCCTCCCCACTTCAACCCTTCCTCAAGGTCCCCATGCTCCCGATTTATCCAGGAGATCTTGTCTTTTTCTACTTCCCATGTAGATTAGATCTATGTAAGTCTCTCTTAGTGTCCTCATTGTTGTCTAAGTTCTCTGGGATTGTGATTTGTAGGCTGGTTTTCTTTGCTTTATGTTTAAAAACCACCTATGAGTGAATACATGTGATAATTATCTCTCTGTGTCTGGGTTACCTCACTCAAAATGATGTTTTCTAGCTCCATCCATTTCTTGCAAAATTCAAGCTGTCATTATTTTTTTCTGCTGTGTAGTACTGCATTGTGTAAATGTAGCCTTTTGTTTAAGCATCCACTTGACTCCCTTTATTTGCTTGCCCTTTCAGAATGATGACCGCCTTAACCGTCTTAATCAGGCAAGCAAGCTTTTCCTGCTGCAGACCGTGGAGCAGGGATCCTGGGTCGGGATGGTGACATTTGACAGCGCTGCCTACATAAAAAGCGAACTCAAACAGATAAACAGTGCTGCTGACCGAGACCTGCTGACCAAAAGTTTACCCACAGCACCGTCAGGAGGGACGTCCATATGCTCTGGGCTGCAAGCAGCGTTTACAGTAAGGAGAGTTCTGCTGTGGTAGTTTGCAACTGTTTGTGATTTTCGCTTCTGTGAAATTTTTATTTCTAGTGTTTCCATACAAGGCTGGTGTCAAAGCTAAAGCAATGGTCAAAGGGCGCAAAAATACAGACCTCTAGCTCACTAATTCACTTCTTCATACTTCTGTCCTTTTCTGCACGCGGCGTTCAGGTTTTTCTGCATGCAGACCACTACTCAAAAGATGTCTCAAGGGCCTCCTCAGCTCTGCTAGGTTACACATCCTCATATTCCACGCCAGAACCACCTGCTCTTACCTGATGCTTCAACTCAGTTACCTTTGTCTCCCTGAGTTGAACCATGGAACCATGGAAGCTCCAACCTGCTCCACAAGGCACAGTAATTGTGAGAAATTAGACAAAGGATCCAAACTGAGCCATAGACCTTACTTCCTAGTACCAGAAGCACTTTGGTCAGACCAAGGTTAAGACCATAGCTCTGGGACTCCTAGGCACTGGCTCTTTCCCATGTCCACGGTCTCAGTACACACAGTCCACTCCCTTCTAATACATCAAAGTCACCTTGTGTAGTGGCTCCTCTCAGAACTCTGAGAATGCAGTGGGGAGAACTCTCCTGTGCCTGCACCTTCCCCTCAAGCCTTCTGGCCACACAATCTCATTCTGAGTTCTTCATCCAGAGAACAGGGGCCGCAGGACTTGACCTTGACTGTTTGTCCTGCATGTTGGTCTCTCTCTACCATTTCAGTGATGTGTAGAGTCTGGTCTTCTTAAATGGATAGCAAGTGCCTTTATTTCATTTTCTTTCCATCATAATCCTTTTTAACATTGGCAGATGGAATGTCCTCTATACCCTATTAAAAGTGTATCTAGGTACACAGCTATAGGAAGGGTAACTACCTCTGTGATCTGGGTGACACTGTCCAGTCAGAATCTATGGCACCAGCATGCAGTTGATATTGTCAGATAGTACAAAGCTAAAGTTACAATTTCCCTGGGGTCCACTATCCCTCAGCTGGTTACTGATGCTTTCTGAAGGCATCTTGGAATCTCTCTTGAAGCTTCTCAGGGAGAGATCAGATGAAGGAAACTCAAAACCCCTGTGTCCTTTCCCAGAACAGCCCGTCACCAGGGCTACTCTGCATTGCACAGCTGTGCAGGCTAACAAGAAGAAGTCGCTGTTGACGCCCATGATGTTGAAGCACTACAGCAGCACCTCTGCAAGGCAGATGCTCCTCCAGCATTCCCAGCCCTGCACATGTTCCATCTGCAATTGCTCCTTCCTGTCCCGTGTAAATGCAGTTCCCACAAACCCCCTGCCCACTCCAAGACTGATTCCCGCTCTTAATCATGCCCTTAGGTGATTAAGAAGAAGTATCCAACCGATGGATCAGAAATCGTGCTGCTGACTGATGGCGAGGACAACACCATCAGCGCCTGCTTTGACCTAGTGAAGAAGAGCGGAGCCATTATCCACACAGTGGCCCTGGGCCCAGCTGCTGCTAAGGAGCTGGAGCAGCTGTCCACAATGACAGGTGAGGGGAAGCGCTGCCGAGACCACTGTTTGCACAGCAGACTCTGAGCTCCAGTCATCTGGGGAGTCAGGAAAAATAAGACAAGGAGACGTGGAGTCGTCTCCGCCAACAGCTACGCTTCTCCCAAATGACCATTAAAAGTGACCCCACCCATTCTTTTTAAGGTCTTCATTCCAGGACTAGGCCAAACTACAGAAAGTATAATTGTGTTACACCTTAGTGACCACTCGGGGAGCCCTTCCCGGATACCTTATAAGTATTTAACTTTACCTGAGAAAGACAGGAAGGAGAAAGAGGGAAGAGGTGAAGAGCCCAGTGAACAATGCAGAAGGCTGGGTCAACCACACAGTGCGCAGGCACTTTCTCCACAGAAGACCAGTGTGTTGTGTATCCAAGTCCCACGCACAGACATGATTCAGAGAGGTCTCCTCTGACTATGGCTTCTTTAGCAGGAAAGGTGAACATTTTCTTTTATTTAGGGTTAGTATTAGAAACACAAATTATTACTGTTGGAGCCTAATATATCTGTCCATGTTCCCTAGAAGCAGGGCTTGAGATGGAGGGTTTGATACCTGTGATTATAGAAGAAGGGTTCTCAAAGGAAACGGAGGATGAAACAGGCAAAGGATGGAAGCAGATTCACACTCTAGCCTCAAAAGGATGGAAGCAGATTCACACTCTAGCCTCAAAAGGATGGAAGCAGATTCACACTCTAGCCTCAAAAGGATGGAAGCAGATTCACACCCTAGCCTCAAAAGGATGGAAGCAGATTCACACTCTAGCCTCAAAAGGATGGAAGCAGATTCACACTCTAGACTCAAAAGGATGGAAGCAGATTCACACTCCAGCCTCACTCCAGTCAAGGGGCCTCAGGACCAGACACAAACTTGATCCTCCCTTGAAATAAGAGGAGTCCCCTTTGCATTGCTGCACCCATCAATCAATGGCATTTAATTGTTACAGCAGAGCAGATATAAGAATCATTTTTCTGTGTAGTATGGTCCTGGTATAAAGCAATCCCCTGAAGAATTGGTCACGAGTAGTTAAACCTTAGAGCAAGGCAAACTTGCACTAACCTGCAAGAGGACACAAAGAAGACATCAGAAACACTATAAAAACACTGTCCTTAACTTTGGATGCTCTTTAATAGTTTAAAAGTGACTACCCAAGATGACTCCATGGGCAGAGGAGCTTGCTGCCAAGCTCACAACCTGAATTCACTGTAGAGAACCAACTGTCACAAACCATCCCCTGACCTTCACACACATGGCAAGACACACACACACACAAATACATAAATATAAAAAATAGTTAGGAGCATCTTCCTATCCACTCCTTTAGTTATACTTATTCTCCATACCCAAACCTTCAGGGCTGGCATATTATTTTTCTTTTTCCACACATCCCAACTTTCTGTAACAGTCCTTTGCTCCCATTTGCTCAATATCTTGGTATTGTCACACATGTATTTTTCTTGATTTGAGATACAAGTTTAACACCCAGTTTGTTAGAACTGCACTTAAATAATGGTAAGCCAATCAGAGGGGTCTATAGTTTAATAGACTCTCCCGTGGAAGCACATGGCCTTTAAAATGGAGATACTCTTGGAGATTTGTGCAGATAATTGGAGCAGCTTCCTGACTGTTTCTGAAGCTATTCATTGCTAGGATTGAAAAGTCAGTATCAATGGGACACGGTGGCATAAACCTGTAACCTCAGTGGTTGAGAGGCAGGGGTAGGATGATCTGGAGTAAAGGTCATTCTTGGATAAATAGAGAATTTGAAGCTGGCTTGAGCTACAAGAGACTATGTCTCGAACATACAAACACACACACACATACACACACACATCAGTATCAACTTCTGAATTAGTGTGCACATTTATTGATATTGATCTGTATTATCTATCCTGCTATTTTAGCTATGGCTACAATGTTGTAAATACCTGCTTCCTAAAAAATAACTTCTGATAACGTAATTGCGTTTTAGGAGGTTTGCAGACATATGCTTCTGATCAGGCTCAGAACAACGGTCTTGTTGATGCTTTCGCAGCCCTTTCATCAGGAAATGGAGCTGTCTCTCAGCGCTCCATCCAGGTTGGAATTCTTACTATTTGGCTTCTGGCATCTGCTTATAATCACAGATGAGGCTACTAGACACTTTTGAGTTCTACACTCCTCTGGGTTTTAGTTAAAATGCAGAGTCTTCAGCTTGACATCCAAATACAACCTTATCTATTTAAATGTGCCCATTGGAATTTACTTATTTTATAAAACAATGAAATAACTTATATAGCATGTCTAATGATTCCTTATAAGCATTTGCCAACAAGCACGGGTTGGAATATGATTGACTTGCGTTGTCTTCAGAACAGATCATCTGTACATATTCTAGGACAAGTGTTCAGACCTGAATCGCCCTATTTTTTCATTGCTCAAGTCCCTATGATTGGCCATGATTTTCCCATAGCAGAGAGGACAAAAACCCCATGTAGTTCATTCAGACTCCTGAGTCCTGACCCTGGCTCTACCATTTACTGACTTGGAGTGAAGAACCCTACCTCTCTGAGCATGGAGCAGAAAGATTCTTTGGGCTCGTCCGGTTCTAATATGCCAAGAAGCTCAAATTATCTTTCAAATGTCTCGGAACTACTTTTGAGGAGGGCAAATGGATTTCAAAGTGCTCTCTTCGAGTGACTGCAGACACTACACGCAGAGTTTTCACCTAGAGAGAATAAATAGGAGCACACGTGAATCCAAACTTCCAATCGAAGTTTCAGTAGGCATGAAGGGAGAGGGGCCCAGCAAAGCCTCGATGACACATTCCAAACAATAGGGTTTGGGGCCAGCTGGTGTGCTGTGTCTGTAATCTAGGGAGACAGCAATGGCTCCTATGTGGGTTGTCCTGCAGGAAATTTAAAAATAAACTCCAGGGCCGCCTTTTGCAAAGAAAGGAA
Organism: Ondatra zibethicus; assembly: GCA_004026605.1. Classification (NCBI taxonomy): domain Eukaryota; kingdom Metazoa; phylum Chordata; class Mammalia; order Rodentia; family Cricetidae; genus Ondatra; species Ondatra zibethicus. The sequence continues at coordinate 77,799 of PVIU01002861.1, forward strand.
TGTGCCCCAGAAAAGGAATTCAGCATGTGAGAAGCTCCCAGGCGTGTCTATGATTTTTTTTTTTAATTTGAGAAAGCAGGGAAGGAAATGGAAAGGAGAGCTGGACTTGTCACCAAGCTACCATGAGAACAAGGGTCCTTTACCTCCAGACCCATTCCTTGTCCACCCATGGGACCAGAAATCCTGGCTCCATGAAGACCTCTTCTAATAGGTCCCACCTTAGACAGAAAGAATTACTGGGGAAGAGACAATTCTCAAAATCATGTTTTCTCCTGGAGCGTTGTTGCTCTTTTCCCACTCCAGCCCCTGCCCTGCAGCAACTCCATTCTATGGCAAACAGCAATCACCTGGTTCAGTGGTTTATTTCAATCCCCTTCATAAGGACTGCCATATGCTTTAACTTAGTTACTTGTAATCTTTAACTTATATCACCTATCCCTGGGTAATAAATGAGTACAGCCAATTCCCCTCGAGGTTTAGTGCAGCAAGAGGTGGGAGAAAACTGCATCCAAGTGCATAGGAAAAAGGTGACCCCTGTGTCCCCAGAGACAGACATCAGTGAAAGCTTCATCAAGGAAGTGACCCTTGCACCCAGTTCTGGAGGGTCAGGAAGACTCAGACAAGCAGAGAGGAAGTCGTGACGTCTAGGATAAGCAGAGAGTGTGACGCTTGGGGTTAAAAGGAGGTGGTCTTTTAGGTTGCAAAAGAAGCATGGAAAGTTGAAGGTGGAATAGTAATTTATAGCGGAATCTTAAATGACCCTAAATACCAAACAAAGGACTCAAGAAACGTACAGGCCTTTTAACTGGCTCCTAGCAATGAGGACCTGGTACTAAGACTGTGAGACGCATGCCGTACTGTCTGGGCAGTAAAGGGTCTGTCTTCTCACCAGCTGGAGAGCAGGGGAGCCAATCTGCAGAAGGACCAGTGGATGAACGGCTCGGTGGTTGTGGACAACACAGTGGGGAAGGACACTTTATTTCTTGTCACCTGGACAACACAAGCTCCTCAAATTCTTCTCTGGGATCCCAGTGGGACAAAACAAGATGGCTTTGTTGTGGACACAGCCACCAAGATGGCCTACCTCCAAGTCCCAGGCACTGCCAAGGTATGGAGTCCACTTCCTTGCAGATTAGACTTTTTTTTTTTTAACAAATACCTGTAGTTTTGTTTTTGTTTTTTTTTTTAAGAGTGAGTATTGACTTTAGGAAAAACAATGAAAATTCTTCATTCATTCAAGTCAGCCTGCCGGTTAAGTCAAGAGAGAGGAAATGGGTAATTTTATGTCCCCAAACAAAAGGGAAACAATTGAACTACATAGCAATCAGGATGACAAATGATCCTTGATGCTTTGGGATTATGAAAATGATTTCCTGTCCCTCAGAAACCCATCCTTGGAAACTCCAGGTAGTAATCAGTAAGGACACAGCTTTTGGGCCTCATTATCCCTATCCAGGTTTATCTCGACAACGGGAGCCACCATAGTTAGTCCAAACACACTCAAGTTTGCCTCAGCTGACGGAGTGTCAAGGACACCCACATCTTTTTAGGCATGCTCCCAACATGCTTTGGTCACATAGGTATTTGTCCTAAGTCTTTGTTCCTGACTGGAAATATTTGCATCTGTTTTGGTCAGGTGGGCCTTTGGAAATACAGCCTGCAAGCGAGCTCACAAACGCTCACTTTGACTGTCACCTCCCGGGCAGCAAATGCTACACTGCCTCCAATTACAGTGACCCCAGTAGTGAATACAAACACAGCAAACTTCCCCAGCCCTGTAACAATCTATGCAACTCTTCGCCACGGAGTCTCGCCAATTCTCAGGGCCAGCGTCACAGCCTTGATTGAATCCGTGAATGGAAAAACAGTGACCCTGGAGTTACTGGATAATGGAGCAGGTAACCATGAAAGAAATTAAAAATTCATTCTTCTTCTAACACACCACCATGGAACAGCTAACAGGCATGGTCTGCTGAGGACAGTTGATACTAGGGCCTGGTGAAAGAGTTCTCAGCATCCTCATACACACCATATTCCCAAACACTGAGAAACATGAAGAGGAGTCCAGTTTGGGCCTCTACAATGCTAAAGTGCATTAACAGTTTGAATTCGTAGGATTAGAGTCTGCATGGAACTGTCTGCCTTCCAAACTAAGGGAAGGGAGTAACAACCATTTTCTGTCCATTGCCTCCTCAATATGTATGCACATATAAATATTATATATATATATATATATATAATCTTCATTGTTATGTTCACCACATACTTTTTAGGTATTACTACCCCTCCATTACTGGTAAAGATATATTGTCACACTTTAATCAACAAAGATGAATTCCAGCAGAGTTCTAGATGATTCATATACCCATGTGAACTTCAGTTAGTCTCAATCCCCAAGTAAGAAATTCTGCCCACTTTTCTTGCAATTAAGAAAGCTATAAAGAAGAAATACAATCCAGTATTTCCTTTTTGGAATGTGTCTATTCTGATAGAAGAATCTTTATTAGAATGAACTTTGTAAGTGTATTTCCTACCCAAACATTCTCTGGAGGGAAATTATGAATTTTTCTTCCCCATTATATACATAAAGCAATCTGATTTGACAGATAATTAGTGAATTGACAGCTCATCCTACCAGTCATGACAGAGACATATGAAATGACCTCTGATTCCAAAAGGAGCAGACTTTTCAGGGTGAGAAGATATACACAGAAGTCTATATACATGTACACACATAGTATACAGAAGCATCAGACCTCATCTTATACATAAGCAAGCCTTGTTGATAATGCTCAGTGTCTCTGTTTGCAAAATCTTAATCCATATGCAGACTGGAAATACAGGTGTCAAGTTGCCTTTAGGGTATTCATGAATTCGTTCATCTCCTTGTCAAGGTGCTGATGCTACCAAGAATGATGGTATCTACTCAAGATTTTTTACAGCTTTTGATACAAATGGTAGATACAGCATAAAAATATGGGCTCTGGGAGGAATTACAGCAGATGGACAGAGAACATTACCTCAGAATGGAGTCATGTACATAGATGGCTGGATTGAAAATGGTAAGTGGTCTGGAGACTGGACCAAAAGACTTGGGCCTAGAAGAATCATTAAGCCTTGAGGAAGAATAATGCAAAGATGCCTCTTGGTTTCTTACTCTCACCTCTACCTTATTGGTGTTTGGGGCTGGTGATCCCCAGCCATCAACTTTGTGTTGAGTATCTTGCTGCATCCCTGGAACCAATCAATCCACTAGATACCAGTAAAGGTCCCAACCCCAAGTTACTATATTCAAAAATGTCCCTAGTCATCCTCCGTTGTCCTGTAAGAGGGCAAAGTCCCCTCATTTGATAACCAATTAGGCAGATCACACCTTTTAACCACTTAGGTTTCAAATCACATCATTTGCAAGATAAAATATAATATCTCTACGTCCTTCACTTTCTTCCACTGCAAAACAGACTCTTAGAGGGCAGCTCCCTGAGGCCACATGTAACCAAGCGGGAAAAACACATCTTTAAGAAATAAGACTGTACACAACACTCTGGGTTTCAAACGCTTGCTCCAGATCAGAGTGGATTAACAGCAAGAGAGTCTAAAGGGTTCCACGATTGGCCTTCCAAATTAAAACCAACAACAAAAAAAAATTCATTAAACAAGTGGAATTTATGAGAAAGTAAATTACGAATAACGTTGTATTCTGCATAGAACACCTTTATCGGATGAGTTCTGACAGCTTAATTGACTGCATGAGCCATAGTAGTCTTTGAGGCACAGAATTAATTTTATATAAGACTGTGAAGCAAATTCCTTCATGAATAAATTCCCAGGTATTGACTGAGACAATTGGGCTGGAAGTGGGTGGCAGATACCTGCAATCTTAGCACTCCAGAAGGGGAGGCAGGAAGAACATGAGTTTGAGACCAACGTGGGCTGCATAGTGAGACACTGTCTCTTTCAAAAGCATAAAGTATTAGAACTCTTAACCATAAACTATTTCATGAGAAATTATAATCAAGCAAGAAAGGTAAAACACAAATATGGAGAATGTGAAAACAGGCTAAATTAAACAATCAAGGTAATTCTCCAAGACCAAGGAGATTAAGTACGAAATAAATGAGAGTAACTATGGCCCTCACAATATTATCAAAGTGATAAGCAACTTCTTAAGACAATAACAGAGATGGTATTTAAACTGACCTTATAGAAGACAGGAACATGAGAGGCCAGTGAGATAGCTCAGTGAATTACGGAGCTTGTTGCCAAGTCTAACACCTGGTATCCATGTGTGGGAGGAAAGAATCCACTCCTGCAATTTGTCCTCTGAATAAAAATTTTTAATTAAAGACAAGAAAAAATGAGAGAAGGAATATAATTCCAGGGCAAGTGTTAGAAAAATTAATTGCAGGGTTTTTTTTTTCCTATTACAATCAGGAAACACCTGTAAGGTAAAGAAATGTAGACCTCACTTTGCTCATTTTCTTCTTATGCAACCCAATTTGGTGTCTTGTCACCATACTTTAAAGTGGATTTTGTGGGTGGGAGGAGAGAAGGGGAAAAGTAAGAAACAGGAAGAAAGATCCAGTAAGAAACAGGAAGGGCTTGCCTTTCAGCAGCGTTGCCCTTCACATTTTAAATAATTTTTAACACAGGTGAAGTAAAATTCAATCCTCCACGTCCTGAAACTAATAATGTCCAGGATAAGAAACTGTGCTTCACTAGGACATCTTCAGGGGGATCATTCATGGCCTCTAACGTCCCCTCGGCTCCCATTCCTGACCTCTTTCCACCTTGCCGAATCACCAACCTGAAGGCTAGCATCCAGGGGCACAAGCTCATGAATCTGACCTGGACCGCTCCCGGAGATGACTACGACCACGGGAGAGGTAAGATGGCTGTGGTACAGACCTGAAGAGAGGAGGTTATCAACCAACCAGAGGCACAGTAGAGGCTGGCAATTGTGTTGAAGGCAGGAGGAGACGGAGGCAGGGGCTCTCAATGGCTTCTAAAATTAAAATTAAAGATTTTAAAAGTCCCAGAAGCTGGCCGACTTAAGGAATGAGATATTTTATCTCAAAAAAGAAAACTTTGGAATTTTGCTTTTGTTTTGTTTTGGTTTGGTTTTGATTTTGTTTTTAGCTGCTGACAGATGAGGTTTTGCTGTGTTTCTAGAGAAGGGTTATGAATAGAGACAGCTATAAACGTCTTCGGAAGAACTCTCCCATGCTACCAGACTTTGGCTCTCAAAGTATCAGTATAGAAATTAGGTGTGGGATGGAGCCTAAGGTTCTCTGTTTCTAGTGTGTGTTTATGAAATTTGTGGGTGAGAGCCTGACATAATTAACTAAAATCTGTGTTTTAAGATCCTCTGAGCATGTTAACATTCAAGAAACATTAGCACCAAAACCACCTTTCTTCAGCCAAGCCCTATGCTCAGAGGCTTTAGGTAATCACTGAGTGACTTTATATTCCACTTTGTTAAGTGTAACAAATGCATACAGGAGATGACAACCCTTGTAAATACGGTTTACTGGATCAGTCTATTCATGGTAACTTCATGATATGATGATGTAATCCCTAACAGGATTTTAAAACTCAAGATTTGAGAATTACAAATCACAGCCTCTCTCACTCCTCTCTCTCCCTCCCTCTCCTACCCCCGTCTCTCTATCTCATATTTTAGCTTCCAAGTACATCATCCGAATAAGCACAAATATTGTTGATCTCAGAGATAAGTTCAATACCTCCATCCAAGTGAACACTACCAATCTCATCCCCAAGGAAGCCAACTCTGAGGAAATCTTTGAGTTTGAACTGGAGAACAATAGTTTTGGAAATGGCACAGATATCTTCATTGCTATCCAGGCTGTGGATAAGTCCAACCTGAAATCAGAAATATCTAACATTGCACGGGTATCTCTGTTCATCCCCACTGAAGAGCTGCCCACAGTTCCTCCTTGTCCTGATGTCAGTGTCAACAGCACCATCCCTGGCATCCATGTGCTGAAAATAATATGGAAGTGGCTAGGGGAAATGCAGGTGACGCTAGGCTTGCACTGAATTTTCAGGAGATAAATAAATAAAGCATTCCTTGCATTGTAGAATTTTCTAAAATAGATTTTAGACTTCCTGCAGGGGGCAATATAGTAATATGGGAAGCTCAAAATCTGGGTCCATGTGTATTATTATCTCTGCCCAAATTCTAAGGTTTAATCATTGCTCAATCTTTGGATGGTAATTTTGAATACTTGGAAGAACCAAATGTTTTTACCAGTAGATTTTAGTTAGTCCTAAGGAACTTTGCTAGGTAAAAATAACATTCAATTGCAGTTAGTTAATCTGCTAACTACTGAAATGTCAGAAATGTTGAAATGCCTAGCCAAATTATTTAAATACAAAAGGTCTGGTTTCTTATTTGGGGCCTTGGACTAACATCACCAAGAATGTGTCTTCCTTTCTCTAGATCTGAGTAAAGATGGAACTTTCATGGAGTGGGGAAGAAATTGCACATTGGTATAGAAATGTAAAAGTCAGTGACGCTTAAAGTCACAGTGACAGGAAACAAAGGGGAGGTAGATTCAAACTAAGTGATACAGAAATAAAAACATATTTCATAATTTTGTCCAAATGTTCTATTAACAGCCATCTTAGTTTTCTATTGCTGTGAAAAGACACCATGGCCAAGGCCACGTATAGAAGAAGGCATTTAACTGGGGGCTTTCTTACAGTGTAAGCCAATTAGTCTGTCAGCATCATGCTGTGGAGTGCGGCCATCAGCCAGCAGACAGGGCACTGGAGCAGTAGCTGAGAATTAACATCTTATCCTCAAGTTGGAAGCAGAGGCTGGGTGGGGTAGGGTGGGGGACCGCGCCTGGTGGGGGATTTTGAAACTTCAAATTCCACCCCCAGCAAAACACCTCTCCCAGGAAGGTCACACCTAATCCTTCCCCAAACAGTTCTACCAACAAGAGACCAGGCATTCAAATGTGTAAGCCTATGAGGGCCGTCCCTCTTCAAACCACCACACCAACGTATAAACATGAGCTTATTTAGCAGTACTCAATTAAATCCATGGATGATCTCAGCTGCTAATAAAGCAGGCCACTCTACATCCACCCAAAGTGTATTTCTTTACTTGTCAGACCTTCCTTGTTACAACTAGAATTTAAGAACAAGTTAGAACAATTAAATCCACAGCAACAGTAAAAAACAGAGAGAGGAGATTTACTCAATATGGGCATATCAGGAAGCAAAAAGTCTAACACCCTCCCCCTATTGCATATTCAAAGTGCTAAGGTGGGTTTAGTTTAAATAGGAGGTAAGAGGTGTGCGTAGTTAAGTAATCTGGGTCAAGGTCAAACCCTTTCCACCACTGACCCAGGAGTATCACTCATTGCAAAGTGGTCTGCAAGCTGTCAGAACTGGGTTCCAAGAGAAAAGTCCCTCCTCTGGCTGGAACCCATGACCCCAGCCTTTTCCTTTTCTCAACTTGAGACTCTGGGAACTTCCGATTCTTTGGGGATTGTCTTAGTTAGGGTTAACATTGCTATGATGAAAGGCCATCAAGCGTGGTGACCAAAGACATGACCAAAAGACAAGTTAAGGAGGGAAGAGTCTATTTGGCTTACACTTCTATGGTGGTGTTCATCATAGGAGGAAGTCAAACAGGAACTCAAACAGGGCAGGAGCCTGGAGGCAGGAGCTGATGCAAAGGCCATGGAAGGGTCCTGCTTAGTGGCTTGCTTCTCATAGGTAGCCTAACCTGCTTTCTTATAGAACCCAGGACCACCAGTCCAGGGATGGCACCACCCACAATAGGTTGGGCCCACCCACATCAATCACTAACTTAAAAATTAACCTCCAGGCTTGCCTGCAGCTAGGTCTCATGGAGGCATGCTCTCAACAGAGGCTCCCTCCTCTGCAATGACCATAGCTTGTATCAAGTTGACATAAAATTAGCCAGCACAAGGATCAGTTTCATAGTCTGATGGCCAAGGGAGGGAGGAAGCCAGAAGGGCATGGGATTCTCTTTAAATATCTCCATTCATGCCGGGGCGGTTATGCTAGATGTTAGTCGCCTGTCAGGGGTACTTGCAGATCCTTGCCAGCTCAATGAACAGAAAGTCAGGAGGCAATTCTCTTGAGCCAAGTGCAAATGGACACCAAACCACATGCTGGGTGAGAGGGCCACCTTATGTCGCAGTGAACGAACCTATCTGAGGCCCCAGTTCAGCTCTCTAGAACATGGCTGCCGTAAGTCTTGCCTGGGAAATTTCTAAGAGATTACTCACTGCAAAAATTTAGTTTGTTACCCCATGTAATAATGCAGATCCATTTTGCAACAAGCTGTCTGATGATTCAGAGTTCATGGAAATGGCTTTCTTCTGTTGGGCTCTGCTTTCTGTCTTAGTTATTTGCTGACATCCATCCCCTTTCTCCTCAGAAGTCAGCTCTTACCTGTCTATGAAGATCTTACTATTCCATAGTACATTCCACTGAGTTCACCCAAGTGGAAGATTAAACTTCCCAGAGGGACATTTAAAGGAACACTGTAAATAACAGGATTTTCTAATAAATGCCTATGTTCCACCTGACCTTTGTCCTCTAGGATCATGACTTTATCTGCACTCACTCCCTGTCCTCTTCACTGACATCAAAAGACGCTATCCCTCGTCTCAAGTACCATGTACCAGGCAAGGATGCACAGGGCATTCACAAAGCTCCTGCATGAAGCTTTGATCTGGGCATTACATCTGCAATCTCCCCTTAATGCTTCTTCTTAGGATTCAGGCATTTTGCTGGTCTGCTCTGTCACCTGGCAGGTAGCACGCAGGCAGTACCCTGGCCAGCCCAGGGTCCTTAGTCTGTATGCAGGTGCAAAAGATCCCTTTAAGAAACAAGCCCCACCTACTCCCACTCTCTTCCTCTCTGCCTTTTTCTCTGGGGAGGTAGCTTTCTGTCTCTCTCAGTCTCTTCTTTCTCTTCCTCTCTCTCTCTCTATCTCTCTCTCTCTCTCTCTCTCTCTCTCTCTCTCTCTCTCTCTCTCTCTCCCTTACTTTCTTTCCTCCCCCATCCCCTTTATCTCAATAAACTCCACACTTGAGCTCTGTGTGTATGGCGTATTTATCTCCTGCCTGTGGCCCTCACCTGCCGGGGTCTCACTCTGTTCTCTGCCTTTGGTATGCGCTGTCTCATCCCCTCTCTTCACTGCCATTGCCAGCCTTATCTAAGACAGACGTCAAGTGACAACATTCTCTTCCCACCCTCCTAGAATCTCTCTGAGTGAGATAGTATTTATGTGAATCTTTGACAATTACCTTAGACAAAACTGTTTTAACGTCGTCACCATGCTTCCACTAAACCACTTCCTTGTGAAATCTGAAATCCCAGCACTCCATTCTAGCCATCCAAACCCCCGGTTTCTCCTTCTGCCCACTATGCTGGCTTTGTGTGCTCACAGTGCCTCTCACGGTTGTGTCCCTTTGCTCAGCTCATTCTCGCTAACTCTGTGGGGCCCCTCCTGCCTGTGCGTCACTTGTCATCACTTGTCGGTCCTAACAACTCCTTCGTCTCTCCTGTACCTACCATCTTACTACATCTGCCCTGAGGATACCTTGTTTTCCGTCGAGCATGTCGTCTGAGGCTTTGTGGCAGCAGAGTAGAGGCATGGGGAAAGAAGCATCAGATTCACAGGCAAAAGAAGCTCGAAGCCCGTTGGCGGAAACAGTGGAGACTCCTCCTCACCAGGGCTACATGTAAGGAAACGGTATCTGTGAGAGGCGCAGCCAGCTCTCCCAGACACAGCAGGCGCTGTATAAAAGGGCTGAAAAGGAACAGAACTCACAGGGTGCAGGGCTTTGGAGCAACTCTCCTCAGCTCACTTGCCCACTTCCACCCTCAAGAGTGACTTCTTTATTAATAAACTGCTTTTGTTTTTATCGCTACGTATGTGTCTCTAGTCCCTGGTCATGATGGTGAACATGGCAGTGCTAATAAAACCAATGATGCCTGGTAGTTCCAACTGTCACTAAGTCCTTTGACTATCCCTGCTACATCGGACTTCCCCGTGCCGCCAATTAACCCTTTGCCTGCCCCACTCTTCCTCTCTTCATTCTTTTTCTTTTCACTTCCCAAAGGCCTGCAATGAGAACAGACTTGGGTGGAGCTCTGGCACAGGCGCTGGGGCAACCATTGCCCATACCTTCCACCAGAGACAGTTCTCCAGGAATTCACCCCTTCCCTGAAACTAGAGGTGGGGAGCAGTTGTCATCCATAGGATCACAGGTTGGTCCCCACCAAACAAAACCCCAAGCTTTTGTTTGTTCTACCAAACAAACCCCTAGTGGAGACAGGAATCTGAGGTCTGGGACCCAATCTCAATGAGCCCAGAGGATAAAGAGTAAGGCTGTACAGTGAGACATGATTGGAAACAGAAAATGCTGTCCAGAAGCTAAGTGCCTAAGCCTGTGTTTGAGACACAAGCTCACTAGTCAAACAGGGACAATGGTGCGGGGCAAGATTATACAGGTCACATATTTCTACATTGTATGGTGGCCAGACTCTCAAGCCATAGTTTGCACCTGGCTGCAGGAGGTGGTCACCTGGCTTTCCACACTGCCAGCAAAGGGTCAGGATATGCTAATGTTGTTCTGTTCCTTCTTTGTAATTTGGAGACATCTGGGATAGAGATGTTAATTCGGCCTGCATGACAGAGCTGGCATACGGAGCAGAAAGATAGGGAGATGTGACAAAATGGGGATAGAAAGGTGTGGTCAAAATGTGACCAGAGACATTCGCCTGGTTGCCTAGGAAACAGAATGCTAATGAGTTTCCCCCTCAGCTTATGTTTTGGTATAAAGGCTATTTTGGAGAATGAACGAGAAGGAAGTTTCAGGATATGAACTCGGGATTTCATGAGGGATCCCTTAGACTCTCCCTCCTGATAAAGCCATGTGAGTCGTCTCAATTATTTCCCACTCCTCCCTGGCTGGTCCAGAGACATAATTTATGGTCCGGGCTGGCACCAGCCCACGACACAATGGGTTCTTTGTCCTCTCAGTACACATAGCCAACTTCACTGCCCACTGTTCTACCTCTGTGCCTTATAAACTTCTGCTTACCCCCTCGCCTCTCTCCAGCTCTCCCCGTCTGCTTACTGTTGACACTACTGTCCTAAGAGAATGGAGAGAATTCCTCCAGGTGGCAGGAAATTCCTGTGAGCCTGGGATCCCAAAGAAAAGCTGTCTAGTTTGCACTTGGAGCCTGAATGGCGATTTAGAGTCATAAACAAATGGCCAAAGCTGTTCATACAAGCAATTCTTCCTCTGAACCTAGCAGTCCAAGAGCTAGATTTTGTTCTTTAAAGGTGTTCTTAGAGGGAGGCCTTATTCCACTGAGGAAGAAAGACAACCTCGGAGATGCTCCTAACTGAGCAAGTTCATCCTGAGTGAGGGAGTCAGCTCAAACTCCAGCTGGGGAAGGAGTCGGTACAGAAGAACCAGGAACTCACACTCACCCATGGAGACCTGGATAGCAGGTGGTGACCATGAGCGTTCTAGCCCAGCAAATCTCCTTAGAGGCAGAGGTCTGCTTGTCTCCACTGCAGAGGCGTCCATTCCTGTTTCTTCCCTCGGGATTGCCACTTGGACTCTGTGCTATAATAAAGCCTCAAGAACTGCACTAACATAGATTCCAAGAACCTAAAGCAAAAGAAGCCAATACTGTGCTCAAATGCCATCTGTCACCAGTACAAGCTGTAAGGGAGACACACGGGGAGGAGACTTAAACCACAATACTAGGCTCTGAGTGTGTTATATGCAGGCTGGCTACCAAGGTTGGGGGAAAAAAACACACACACACACACACACATAAAAGGAGAAACCTCTCCTATCTTAAAAGGTCCCCATTTATGTCCAAATCCTGCTTTTAAAGCAGAAAATAGAGGGCAACAGGGCTAAGGTAATGTGTCTTCTGCCACTCCACAGAGCTCCGCCCTGTCTCTATAATCTCCCTATGTTCCCAGGTGACCAGCCCTACAAGCCAGACAGAGAGTGGAGCTTGCTACCAACCATCCACTGTGTTGTCCATAGCATTCTCCTTAATGAAAATTCATAGATGGGGACAGTTGGAGTACATGTCCCTTCTTCACTCATAGACCTTCAACAATGCAAGGAAGGCTAGGAAGCTTCTCTGAGGACACCCCAATTTATCTTTCATGGGAACACCTATACTTAATCCTGATAACTCACTGTACCCCGAGTAACAATAGATGATCTTGGGGGGGGTACTAAAAAGCATGCAGGTGAGACAGTTTAGTCCAAGACCCTGAGACCATCTGTCCATTTCCCAGGACCTCCAAGTTCAAAAGTCACTGGCTGGAATTATAGCCACCCAGCATTAAACCATGGATTCCAGCAGGTTCATGACTGGGATACAAATTATACTTAGAACCTGTCAACTATGAAAAAATCAGAGAGGTCACTCAAGGAAAGGAGGGCCTTATCTTCTAACAGGCCTTAGGCATTCTGTTGTTCATCCAGTACATTCTGTAAGTGCCCCTATTGCATCATAACCTCTGTGCTAGCTGCCAAGGGCACGAACATGGGGACAAGGAAGCGATTAAGTTATCATCAGCACAAGTTGTCAAAGGTCTGTATTTTCTGTGTCACCAAATGTATCTGCAGAATGACCTGGAAGACCAGGTTCAGATTTAAAAGTCTTTCATGCCATGCTGGCAAGAGGCAGCTCAGGACAAGATGGGCCACAGTGTGTGTTCTTTTCTCTCTATTCTTAGTCCCCATATCCCAACAGGGCTTGATGGGGGAGGTTAGTTTTGATTTTGAGACAGCATCTAAACATATATATGTTAGACACACACACACACACACACACACACACTAAACTGGCCTTAAATCCATGGAAATCCTCTGCCTCAACCCCTTACTGGCATGAAACACCATGCCTATCCTCGATGATAGTCCTAAATCATTTAAAGTTTTTAATGCCACTTTTGTTGATCCTTTTATATTTTTATCAATTACACACTATACTTTGATCATATCCACTTATCATTATTGCCCTCCTATGCTCTCTAGTGCCTTCCCCACTACCGCCCACCCAGCCTCATGTTGTCTAGTTTTCCATCACTGATAACCGGGAGTCCAAGCAGTGCTGCCCATACGCACATGAGAGTGTGCCCACAGCCATGTTCTCAAAGGAGGTAAGAGTGTTTGATTTGTATGTGTACAGTGGGCATTTTGTAGCTCACACATGCCTGTGAACTTTGGTCAGAACAATGAAAATATTTTATAAAACTGACTCAAATGTTTTCATTTCCCTTGATGTACTAGATTTTTACCATATTGACTGTACTTGGGGGTTTCAGTACATTATGATGGGGAATGCATGGCAGAAAACAACAGATCACAACATGGCACTCAGGAAGTAGACCAGGGGCCTACTTCCTCTACTTCCTCTCTCTCACCACAATATTCTACTCAAACTTTGAACCCACAGGTTAGATTAGAGTCCTCATGACCTAGTCACCTCTAGAAATAGTTTCCTAGTCACACCCAGGGGCATACTTAACTAACCTCACAGTCATCTCCAAAACCAATGAAGTGACAGTCAAGATTAACATCACCCTGTCCGAGCCCATACTACCTCGAATGTCACGTGTTGACCCATGGTCTTATGGAAGCCAGGGTCTGTGTTGATGCCCATGTCCTATGCTACCACCAAATGCCATGCAGTTGTCCATGGTCTGTGCTGCAGCCTGAAGCCATTGATGTCCCAGGGCAGTGCTGGTGACAACTGCTGTATTGCTTCAGATGGCCTGCACTGCCACCCGAGGCCATGGCAATATCTGGGTCAGTGTTCCTGCCAAGGACCTTGTGTGGGTTCATGGTCCTACTGCAGCTGGGGCGGTGTTTATGGTCTGGGTTGTGGCCCATGATCCATTCTCCCGCTGGCTATGAAGAGCAAGGAGGTGTTTGTGATATTGATGACTCCAGATGCACAGTTGACAGGGAGGGACATGGAAGGCTTCTGTGACAACACCTACCACCACTCAACTCCCCAATCCCACATGCTGACGAAGGCTGCTTGTTCATTCCCTGCTGCCCAGACCAGAAATAATCAAATAATTAAAACACTGCTTGGCCTATTAGCTCGGGATTCTTATTAACTAACTTTTACATTTTAAATTAACCCATTTCTATTATTTTGTATTTTACCATGAGGCTCATGGTTTACTGATAAGGTTCCAGTGGGCAGGCATCTTTATCCTTCAGCAGCTACATGGCGTCTTTCTGACTCCACCTTCTTTTCTCTTCTATCTCTGCTTGGAATTTCCACCTTGCTCTATTCTGCCCTGTCATAGGCCCAAAGCAGCTTCTTTATTACCCAATGGTAATAAAACATATTTACAGCATACAGAGGGGAATCCCACATCACCCACACACAAAAGTAACAGCCTAGACAGGAAGCCATTGAAGAGAACTTTTTAAAAATGTGATGGGGTTGCTGACATTCACTCTCCACAACTGATGGCTTGTGGCGGGGGTGCAGGAGGGGAAGGACTCAGTGCTAGTTAAGGGGCAGACCGCTGAGAGTTTGACCGTGCTCCAGTGAGTATATACAAAACAAAAATTAAACTTTTTATTGTTTTTGAGGGGGAGGGAGGTCACAAGGATGGGGAGGGCATACATGGAAGGACTAGGAAGGGAGAAAGATTGGGGTGCATGATGTGAAATTCCCAGAGAAACAATAAAAATGTTACATTGGTTTAAAGAAAATTAAACCAATCACCCTTTATATGATTGCATTCTACCAACATTCTCGACCTTTGGCCTACTGAAAAGCAAGGACAAGAAAAAAAAGTATGGGACATTCTGTCTGCCCTTCTGCAGGTTAATTTTCATGAAGTGGAAAGGAACAAGTTCTTGGTTGTTTCTTAAAATGTCATTTCATTCCTTCTGTGTTTGAAGTTCTGGTCTGAACTGGAAGTGTGGCGTCTGTCAGGGCATCTGCTTACACAGTTCCTGGTTCTAGACATAAAATGTTTGTCTTTGAGTTTCTCAATTCCCACACATTTTTGGTCCATGTGAATTCTGTGTAAATGAGTATCGTGAACCTCTATGTTAATGACACAATAAGGAATAGCACACACACACACACACACACAATTATCCCCTCTCCTGAAGCACATTCTCTATGGTCCTATCAGATAAAGATTAAGAGGTCAAATTGTTAAGAATTTCAAGATAACCAGAGCAGAGCATTAAAACCGCACGATACCCTTGTGAGGTCAGGACTACAGGCAACTCCACCAGTCTGATGCCCACGAAGGCAGCCATAGGTCAACACAGCCAGGAAAGGGCAGGGGCAGTCACAGAGTCCTACCAAGGTTGCTTCCACGAGCAACTGGAGTTTAGAACCTACTGCACTGCTTGCAGTATCTTCAGGAAGTGCCGAGGCCACCTCCGCCCTGAAGTTAGCTTGGCTCTAGCTTGACTCGTCAGCCACTGAAATCGGCATACTCTTCATTCTTTCTGGAAACAGAAAGGCAGTCACAGCCTTGGACCAGAGTGGAGATTTTCAGGCCTTCTAGACTTTTCAGCCAAATAGCATTTTCAGTTAATTCATTGGCAGACGGGCTTGGAAACATAGTTACAATTACACTGATGCTGTTCGTGAAATATGAGCTTGACCAGGAAGGGAGCAGCAGAGACTTTCTTTAGCAGTAACGGTTATGCGAAAAATAATAATATGTATTATTGCTTAGATGTAGTAATCAGAATAGGTAGTCTGTGCCAGGCACTGCCCCAAGGATACTGCTACAATATCACATTTTCTTCCAGGGAACTCTATGAGGTTCCTGATAATCCTGCCTTGTCCAAGTCTGACAAATCAGAAGGTCAAAGCCAAGAGTGATTCCACAAATTGACTGGAGTCATGCAGCTCGTTAGCACTTCAAACCAGGCAGTTCTACTACTTCACGCAGCTCTGTCTGTACTTGGGTCCATCTCTATAGCTGCAGCTCCTTCATGCAGGCAGGTGGGACTGCTGCTGGCCCAGACAAGATCATTGAACGCTATTCCCAGAATAATAGTAGGGAACTTTAATATTTTTAAAAATTTATCTGACACCAATAAATCACAAGTTATAGTTGATATTTATTGTAATTTGATTTCTGGGAAAGAATTTTAAATAATGTTATTATAGGTATCATTTTTATCAGATAGCCCAGTTTCCAAAGGTGGGGATCTTACAGATGCCAGAAACATTTTATTTTAATGTTTCCATAGACAGGAAACATTGAATGGAGTTCCACTTGAAGAAACATATGACATTTACCTGAATATCCTGTTTGCTTTTTTATAAGTCTACATTTATGGTCTAACAGGTATTGTAAAATAAACCAAAACCCCTGTTGACTCACAAAAAGAAACAGTTCTCTGCATAGCTGTTGACTTTTGCATTATGTGTCATTCAGGTTACTAACAATGGTCACAGGTCATTGTCCAGCCTGCCTGTTTGTTTGCTTTCTGTGTTGATGCTGGGTAACGTGCTGGTGGAATTTGCCAGCTAACATAATTGCTAGATAACACAGCTGACTCAGTAGTTTGTCTCCTCCTCTGTTTACCTCTGCGCTGGGTCAGATCTACATGGAAACACACATACTATCTATGTGTGATTCGCCTGGTAGCAAATCAACAGCCACGAATGATGAGCCGTGAGTAACAAAGGTAGCCAGGAGAAACAGACGGAAGATCCCAAGCACCGGAACTAGTTTGCTAATTTCCTCAGCTGAGGATGGGGGAAGCTTCTGACCCTAATTTTCTGTGTTCTGTGAGCAATTTAAATGACTAGTAATAGCGACAGCATCAAAATTCATATTACCAAATTAGATAATAAATCTTTACTTTTCCCACCAACAAAATGCCTTTAAAGGTTGATATAAGTAAGTGCAATGAGGGTATGTTAATATCTGCTATCTCATGGACTAGAAATACGCACCCATCTTTCTAGAAGGCAGCTGATTATGTTAAGGTCTATGAAAGTCTTTCGCCCTGGGAACATCAGCTTAGGTGAGGTATCCATCATAAGGAAGTAACTAAAATGTTAGTAACATTCATAGCAACGGTATTTGAAAGATCACAAATGGACACAATCTTTTTTTAAAATTGTTTTTATTGAGCTATATATTTTTCCACTCCCATCCTATCTTCTCCCCTACCCTTCAACCTTTTCCCATGGTCCCCTTGCTCCCAATTTACTCAAGAGATCTTGTCTTTTTCTACTTCTTATGTAGATTAGATCCATCTATGTCTCTCTTAGGGTCCTCATTTTTGTCTAGGTTCTCTGGGATTGTGATTTGTAGGCTGGTTTTCTTTGCTTTATGTCTAAAAGCCACTTATGAGTGAGTACATATGATATTTGTCTTTCTAGGTCTGGGTTAGCTCACTCAGTATGATGTTTTCTAGATTCATCCCTTTGCCTGCAAATTTCAAGGTGTCATTATTTTTTTTTCACTGTGTAGAACTCCATTTCGTAAATGCACCACATTTTCCTTACCCATTCTTCAGTTGAGGGACATTTAGGTTGTTTACAGTTTCTGGCTATGTCAAATAATGCTGCTATGAACATAGATAAACACAATCTTAACATTTAACAATAAGGTGATTTATGCTTTATTCATATGATGAAATTACTCATTTAAAATTGTATGTATTAAACATTTTATAGGCATAATAAGTGATTTAAAATACATATATACTTGTTAATTTTGTAAATTAGAAAAATTAATGCATTTCTATATTAAGTGCTGGTCACAGAAGACACACTAAGCAGTTTAAATGTCTCATTGTTTCTCCCTTCCTCTTCCTTCTCATTCCAAAGAATTCTCTCAGTAGGCTGTTGGTCATACATTATACAGTGTTTAGATGTTTGAATGCAAAGATTGTTTCAATGTTTTAAGAAAAAACGTGTGTGTGTGTGTGTGTGTGTGTGTGTGTGTGTGTGTGTGTAATAATACCTAATTAAACTACTTTGAACCTTGTATTGTCCAAACTAAAACAACAAACACACATAGCTTATTTACCCAACAGATGTTTGTACACACAGCAAAGAAACCATCTGTGCAATACAAAAGCCAAAACATACTGAGAAAGGAAAGAATCATATTTGAAAGTAATTAACATAGTATAAATTAAAACTTTATATAAATTAAACCACTTATTTAGAAAACTCTCAGACATTATTATATAAATCAGGCGAGTCCTGATTTGTGCCAGACCATGGAGCTACTGTATACTCATACAAACAGCAACAGAGAATAACAGACCAGCTGGGGTTAGTTCTCTTGGAACTACCTATGTGAATGGTCCTCCCATACTAGTCTATACAGCAGCTGGGTGCTAGAGCACCCAGATGTTCTCATTTGGGACCATCCCATTCTTCATAAATCATCCCCTAGGTAACTTCAGAAGTTGGTATAGATTGGAAAAGTTGCCAATAAAACTGATAGTGGGAGGTGGAGAGATTGCTCAGTGGTTAACAGCACTGGCTCCTCTTTCAGAGGTCCTGAGTTCAATTCCCAGCAACCACATGGTGGCTCACAACTGATGTGGGAGTCCCCTCTGTATGCTGTGATTGCCATTAATGAATAAAAAAAAACTGCTTTGGACAGAACTAAGGCAGAACTTAGGTAGGCAGGGAAAGCTAGGCTGAATGCTGAGAGAAAGAAGGGCAGAGTCAGAGAGGCACCATGGAACTCCACCAGAGACAGACGCTGGAACATTAGCCGGTAAGCCATAGCCACATGGCCAAACACAGAGTAATAGAAATGGGTTAAATTAATATGTAAGAGTTAGCCAATAAGAAGCTAGGGCTCATGGGTCAAGCAGTGATTTAATACAGTTTCTGTGTGATTATTTCGGGGCTAAGTGGCCAGGAACCAACAAGTAGCCTCCACCAACACACAACCATCTGTAATGGGATCCAATGACCTCTTATCTCTAATGCCTTCTTCTGTCACACAGGTGCTATGTGCAATTAGAGCACTCATATACATAAAACACATAAATAAATAAATCTTTGAAAATTGACTGTATATTTATTCCTGCTTAATCTTCAGTCTAGCTGAGTTCTGATTTCTCAGGGATTTGACTTCCTTTACCTGTTCAGGACATCTTTGGACAGACAGTACCCCTTGGCTATGCTATTCTTGTCACAGCTCAAATGAATAGATGCAAATTCAGTACATTTTACCCGGGTGACCAGGAAATGAAGTTTCAATGTGGGTTAGACAAGCTATGTTCCTTTAAATTACTGTATAGCTCACCAGCCATGTATGAATTCAGCCAATCTCAATGGGATCTAATTCTTTAGTTTGCCTGTTGTGACAT
The DNA here is from genome assembly GCA_004026605.1 of Ondatra zibethicus. NCBI lineage: Eukaryota > Metazoa > Chordata > Mammalia > Rodentia > Cricetidae > Ondatra > Ondatra zibethicus. The sequence continues at coordinate 97,208 of PVIU01002861.1, forward strand.
GATCCTTTCTTCTTTCTGTAGTGGAATTTCAATTGTATTTTAATAAATAAAGACTGCCTGAAGATCTGAGAGTAAAACAGCCCCAATGGTCAGACTTACAGACCAGGTAATGGTAACACACACCTTTAATCCCAGTAGCCACACTAGTTGCCACAGCAACTGGGCAGTACATGCCTTTGATCATGGTGGAGCACGTCTTTAATGCTAGCCCTAGAGAGGATTGTAAAATGGGAGGAAACAGCTTTCAACACAAGTCCTTGCTGGAGTATTCTGTGAGGCTGGATCATTTCAGCCAGCAGTCTTGAAGCTGTTCTGGATGTAGAACTCAGAGGAAACTGCAACAAATGTACTCTGAAACGTTGGATCATCTGGGCCATCTGTTCCCATTGGAGATTTTTCAGGGGATCTTCCGTGATCAAACCTTATTTTTTTTTTAACCCAGAATGAATCCACAGCCTCTCAATTCCTGTGGAAAGAAAAGCAAAACATCTTCTCCAAAGTAACATATCATTTGACTTAAACTTTGAAGTCAAGGCATTTTTATCAAACCTTATTTTTTTAATTCAGAATGAATCCACAGCCTCTTCCTTCCTGTAGAAACAAAAGCAAAACTTCTTTTCCAAAGTAACATATTTTAAAGTCAAGACATTTTCAAAATTTTAAATTGGATTAGTCCAGCAACATTTATAATCAAAAGTCTTTTAGCAGCTGTTGCTCCTTCCTCAGCAGTCAAATAATTCAAGACAGCACAATAACATACAGTATCCAGAGTCTCTGTGCATTTTCCATCTTTACATGGAAGCTAAACTGGGGCAGATGGGAGCTGGGAGCATCAGTTTTTCTCCTGAACCCAGGTGGCTAGGTTTGGGTTCTGATTCCTAGAACTGGATTCCAATCCCAGCCCTGGCTTGGGCTGGTTGCTAAAAAGCCTCAGGCAAATGGCTTTTCTGCAAATTTGTGCCTTGTAGGCCCATATTTCATACAAGATATTTACAGCCAGGCTCTCTGGCCATGCTTAATTTCCAAGGCAGCTGCAATCCTGACAAACAAGCTAGCCACTTGACAAAGGCCAGAATGTATGGCTTCTTCTCCTTTATTATTATGTAGATTGCCTGGGAAGAAGTGTTGATTCCAAGGCTGGTGACTTAAGTTGCAGGTGTTTCAGTAGCCCCGTATCCCCTGGAAAGAGAATATTAATGAGTATCCACCTTGGTTTACCTGGGGGATAAAAGGTGTTTGAATAGTAAATGTGGGTAGATCTTTAGGAATGAATCAAACCTGAGATCCCCTTCCGATATGGCTGTGTAACTATGTCTCATTATTTCTTGCGCCTCCGTACCAGTACACTTAGGGAAAGTAATAGTATCTATGTTGGGGCCACAGACCCTGACATAACGGCGCCAGCAATGTGATACTGACCACTGAACCCCGAGGAAAGCCGGAGAAAAAGACAAGAAGTATGAAAGACAACATGGTGCTGACCGCTGAACCCTGAGAAAAGCTGGAGAACGGACGGAGAAGAACGTGAGACTGATCTGTGAACCCCAAAATACAAGTAAGAAATGACCAGACATGAGGAACTCGCAAGAAAAAAAATCAGTGGATACATGAGTAATATGCGCTTAGATAACAAAGCAGAACAGTAATATAGGGGGTAAAATTTGTAAATATAGAAATATGGGACAAGGAGAAAGCAATTGAATGGCTATGCAGTTGATTGAAGATATTTTAAAAGAAAGAGGATAGAGAGTACAGCAGGATCAGATACAAGAATTTTTAGAATTCATAGAGGAGATATGCCCTTGGTTTTCCCAGCGTAGGACCTTAGACATAGCCGTATGGAAAGAAATAGGAACGAGAATCCAACAACATTATTGTAACTATGGACCAGAAAGCCTCCCAGAAGATACACCTTATTTCTGGATGCTAATACAGGAAAAGTTAGACTTAAATCCCGACCAGTAGGAGATAGTTCCATCTGCACCACCTGAGGAGTTGCTAGATACTCTTTCAGAACAGAGCAGTTGCAACAGGTCAGAGACTAATGATTCAGGCCATGAAAGGGAGTCTTCATCTCTCTCACTAGCAAACAGCAGCGCTGAGAGACAGAGACACGAGGACAGGGTTCAGAAGGAAATAAAAGGCTTGAGAAGGATGGTAACCTTGTTATCACGCTGATTAGGAACTATGCAGATACAGGACTCTTGTCAGAAGAACCAAAGTCTTCCTACAGCAATGGCAGGTTTAGATCCACCATCAGTTCAAAGTACACCGAAAGTGAAGCAGAGGCATAACGATAGTAATGAATCTCCTCTACAAGCTTGTATCAGAGAAGCCGCTAGCAGAGGAGAAGAGATGCAAGGATTTCAATTGTTCCCAGTAATGGAGCAGAGAGATGCGCAAGGAAATCTACTTAGAATACATACTCCTATATCATTTAAGTTACTCAAAGAATTAAAAACCGCTTGCACTCAATACGGAGCAACGGCATCCTTTACCCAGACACTGGTGGAAAATATAGTTGTAGAAGCACTTCCACCAGCAGATTGGAAGCAGATAGCCAAGGCTTGCCTGTCAGGAGGAGATTATCTATTGTGGAAAACTGAATTTACAGAACAATGTTAGGCCACAGCTGAGAGAAACAGAGTTCGACAGATTCCTATTTCGTATGAGATGCTGGCAGGCGAAGGACCCTATACAGAAACAAATCAACAGTTAGAATATAATATGGTAGCATATGTCCAAATTAGTGCAGCAGCCAAGAAGGCCTGGAGTAAGCTTCCATCGTCAAAAGAATAGACTGAGGAGTTATCTAGTATAAGACAGGGACCAGATGAGTTATTTCAGGACTTTGTTTCCAGACTAACACAGGCATCTAATAGGTTGATTGGAGATTCAGAAGCAGGACAGATAATAATTAAACAGTTAGCATTTGAAAGCGCCAATGCTATATGCAAGGCGGCTATAAGACCTTTTAAGAAACAAGGTAATATTGCAGATTATATCAGAATTTGCTCGGGTATTGGCCAATCATATACACAAGGAATGGCTTTAGCTGCTGCTTTACAGGGAAAGACAATTAATGATGTCTTATCCCAGCAGGGAGACCTAGCCCCAGGGAGAATGCAAGCTACAGGAACACCTGGAGGCTGTTTTGGATGCGGTCTTATGGGACATCAAGTCAGACGATGCCCTGATAGGAGAGTGAACCTAAGGACTAGAAAAGAACCAGGATTGTGTAGAAGATGCAGGAGAGGAAAGCATTGGACTAGTGAGTACAGATCAAAAAGAGATGATCTAGGAAATCCCCTTTCGGGAAACGGATTCAGGGGCCAGCTTCAGGCCCCGCAACAAAATTATGGGGCAATCCAGCGATCTGTACCACCACAAGGAGATCTATACAGGACCTTTTCAGAGCCACCCCAGGTAGCACAGGGCTCAACCTCAGTTCATCCCTATACATGGTTCTAACGCCTGAGATGGGGATGCCAGGTCTCCCCACAGGGGTCTATGGGCCTTTACCAAAAGCACTGTAGGGTTGCTACTACAGAGAAGTAGTGCAACTATGCAAGAGATCTTAGTAGCTCCTGGAAATATCGATGCTGAATTTGAAGGAGAAATCAAGGTGATGACTCACTCACCAAGTGGAGTTTCTATAGTAAAAGCAGGTCAGAGGCTTGCACAATTAATATTACTTCCATCTGTGCAAACCAATAATTAGAGTAAGAGAGAAAAGAGAGGAAAGGATAGATTTGGTTCATCTGATGCATATTGGGTACAAGCCATAGGTCATCAGAGACCAGAACTCACTTTGTTTATAAATGGAAACAGATTTTCTGGCCTTCTAGATACTGGCACAGATATTTCAGTTATAACCGCCAGCCAGTAGCCTTCTAAGTGGCCAAAAACGGAGACTATTACACAGCTACAAGGAATTGGTCAGACTAGAAATCCTGAGTAGAGTAGTAACGAACTGTATTGGAAAGAAGAGGAAGGCCATAAAGGAACTTTTAAGCCATATATTATTCCTTATTTACCTGTGAACTTATGGGGCAGAGACATAATGACCGGAATGGGAGTATATTTATATTCCCCCAGCAAGGCTGTTACTAATCAGATGTAATTAAGCCTCAAAAGATAGAAATTAGGAAGGATGGCTTAAAAACTCTTAATGACTTTCAAAGGCTATTAGGAAATATACAATGGCTGAGGCTAATTATTTAAGGTTTCCTACTGGAGACCTCGAGTCTCTAAGTGAAATCCTTAAAGGAGAAAGCAATCCAAATTCCAGCAGGCAGCTTTCAGAAGCTGCCAGGCAGACTCTCTCACAGATAGATCAGGCTACACAGGAACAGCAAGTATGCTATATTGATTACAGCCAAACATGGCAGGCATGTATTTTACCTACAAAGCTAGCTCCTACAGCGGTTTTATGGCAGAACAGACCACTTATGTGGCTGCATCTTCCTGTATCACCAGGAAAAGTATTATATCCTTATTTTGAAGCAGTAGCATGCTAAGCACAGAAGAGCAGGAAAGAATCTAGAAAATATTTTGGCAAAAAACCAGCTGTGATCAATGTTCCTTACACTAAGCAGCAAATTGAATGGTTATTCCAAAATAATGATTCTTGGGCAATTGCATTTGCTCAGTTTCAAGGTCAGATTAATAATCTTTTCCCAGCTGACCAGTTACTGCAGTTTACTCAACTGCATTCATTCATTTTTCCTAAAACAGTAGCAAAGAATCCCATAAAGGATGCTTTGTTGATATTCACTGATGGTTCATCTCATGGGAAGGCGGCTTATGTAGTCAATGGCAAAGGACATGCAATACAGACAGAACCAGCTTCAGCTCAAATAGTTGAGCTGAGAGCTGTAGCTCTAGTGTTTAAGAATTTTGCTAATAAGGCTTTTAATCTATATACTGATAGCCGGTATATTTATAATGCATTGCAAATGTTGGAAACAGTGCCATATATAGGAACTAGCAATGAACAAGTTAAGATATTGTTTCAGCTGATTCAGGAAGCCATACAACATAAAAAGTTACCATGTTTTGTGGGATGTATCAGAGCACATTCAAGTCTTCTTGGTCCACTAGCTGAAGGCAATGCTCTAGCTGATGAACTTACAAAAATAATTGGTCTATCTCAGATTGAACTTGCTCAGCAGTCGCATGCTTTGCACCATCAGAACAGCTTAAGTTTAAGAAAGCAATTTAATTTGACCAGAGAAGCTGCTCGCCAAATTGTTAAGCAATGTGAAAGATGCTCACAATATCTACCTGTGCCTCATTTGGGGGTAAATCCCCGAGGACTGCTTCCTAACCACATGTGGCAGATGGATGTAACTCATGTTACTGAGTTTGGAAAATTGAGATATGTACATGTGACAATCGATACGTATTCAGGATTCATGATGGCCACAGCACAATCTGGGGAAGCCACCAAGCATGCAATAACTCATTGCTTGAAATGCTTTTCATGCAATGGGAACCCCAAAATAATAAAAACGGACAATGAGTCTGGATATGTTAACAAAGCTTTTCAAAAATTTTCTACTCAATGGAATATCATTCATAAGACTGGTATTCCTTATAATCCTCAAGGGCAAGGAATTGTGGAGCGTGCACATAGCTCCTTAAAAACATAACTCCAAAAGATAAAAACAGCGGAGTTGTATCCTCAGACGCCACACAATGCCTTGAATCATGCATTGTTTACCCTAAACTTTCTAAATACAGATGTCCATAAGTGATCAGCAGCAGACAGATTGTGGCATAATAGTACAAAGACCACCTTTGCTAAAGCAAAGTGGAGAGACCCTTGCACTGGAATATGGAAAAGGCCATATCCCATATTAATATGGGGTCGAGGGCATGTCTGTGTTTTTTCCCAGGATGAAAACCAAGCAAGATGGCTTCCAGAGTGACTGGTTTGGTGCAGTCAGCAGAAGAATACCAGACTTGATGACAACAGAACTGATAATGGCCCAGCAGGAGAGACAAAATAAGCAGAGATCTGGAAAGAACCAGTAATCCAGTTTACCCAGCCCCCACAGAGAGGAGTGCAGCTGCCCCCCCACACTACACTGCAGGGTGCCATTCTGCCTCCTGAGACTTAGGACAAAGAGACCCTGCTGAGATGACTTCACTGTGGTGTCTGCAGCTTGTAGTGGTTTGAAACCTGTTTGCTTCAGAACTGAGATACAGACTGACACAGAACTCATTTTTGGTTAAAATATAAAACCTAATAACTAAGACCTAAACTTTCCCGTTAGGGAAAGAGAGACACAAAATAAAGAATGACTAAAACCCCTCTTCACTTAAGAAGAGGGCAGACTAAGGGCTTAACAGCTGCTCAGAGACTGAAAATGGTATTTGATAACAGCAAATGGTATTATACTCTTACTGGTAATGACCTGATATTTACAACTGGATATAAGATGATAAGAAAAATTTTGGTATTGACCAATGGTGCTAAAAAGTCGGTACTGACCGAAAAGAAATTTAAAAATGTCGGTACTGACCTACAAAATATGAAATTATGATACAGAAAAAGATAATTGGAGAGTCAGTACTGACTGACAATACAAACTATGATATGGAAAAAGATAATTGGGTATTGACCGATGATGCGAAAAAATTATGATTTTGACTTGTTGCTATTGGCAATTACTGAAAAGAGGTTGTGACATGGTGAATGTTGGGAGTTGATGCATATGCTGAGGATGTTAGATCTAAGTGGTACTCTGAACCAGCGGAAGAAACTTTTTCAACTCGGGCATTTCTATTCTCCTTTAAAATAGGAGACTATAGCCTTTGGGAGCATAAGTATTCATTAAGCATTATGATTTAGCCTGACAAAAGGTATGGCTATCGAGACACAGGGCCTGAAAGTATATTTCTCTCCACTAATCCCTTTTCTTTACAGAGACCAGCAGTCAATGATGGGTTTAAAGCTTCTTCTTTCCCAGATGCCTAAGACAGGAGCTCGCATGTGTCAATGGCTGTTTCCAAAGACAGGAAAATTTGGGTAAAGGAAGAGGACTTTGTCCAAAACAGGCGTGATCCATCTGTCCTGTCACAGAAGCACAGGTTTTATTAAAATTAATAAGAAGGGGTGGATTGTAGGCCCATATTTCATACAAGATATTTACAGCCAGGCTCTCTGGCCATGCTTAATCTCCAAGGCAGCTGCAATCCTGACAAACAAGCTACCCACTTGACAAAGGCCAGGATGTATGGCTCCTTCTCCTTTATTATTCTGTAGGTCACCTGGGAAGAAGTATTGCTTCCAAGGCTGGTGACTTAAGTTGCAGGTGTTTCAGTAGCCCCATATCCCCTGGAAAGAGAATATTAATGAGTATCCACCTTGGTTTACCTGGGGGATAAAAGGTGTTTGAATAATAAATGCAGGTAGATCTTTGGGAATGAATCAATCCTAGGATCCCCTTCTGATATGGCTGTGTGACTATGTCTCGTTATTTCTCATGCCTCTGTACCAGTATACTTAGGAAAAGTAATAGTATCTATGTTGGGGCCACAGACCCTGACAGTGCCCCAAAACCTTGGGTGTCAAATGAAGCATGATTAGATGAAAACTTGGTCAGAAATCTGAGATTCTGGGAGACAGGAATGCCATTTCAGACTGAGGTCAAGGTAAGAGTCAGTGGCTGGCTGTTTTGCTTTTTGGATCTTCAGGTTGAACCCTTCCCCCACCCCCAAAAAAATGTACATACGTTTCTAATCTTGTTCAAGGTATTGTACCTATATAGCTCATTTAAAAATGTAATGCAAATTTCTAGTCCTTAAAAATTATTATTATCAACTGTTTAGGATAATAAAGAAATATAGATAAGTAGTTAATCACCTAGTATAATCAAACTTGTAGTCATATTAGGTATGTTTTCAAGGCCAACAAAGATATAGTTTAGATAGATAGGTCATCTTCAAACATTTCAGAGATCTACAGAATATGGCATATAAGATGTTTTAATAACCTAGGTTCTTCTTTTGTATGACAATGAGACATGTCTGTTCCTGGTAGCACCAATCTACTTCAGAGAAGATAATGAACATTGAAGAAACTCCACATGGAGTTTACTTTCTTTGTAGCAAAAGTAAGCCACTGAGCAAGAAAATGCCCCTGCCTCGACTGCTAACATTATGTTGTCCTAATTAGACAAGCAGGACACAAAATATCCTGGTTCTTAGAAAAGTCTGTTGAATATGCTAGGCCTGTAGCCCCAAAGCTGCAGAGGAACTTTGGTGGCTTTCCAGGCAGCCAGCTATTTCTGTCATTACTCACATTTTTTGGAAGTCGCTTGCTTGCACTTCCTGCTTACTCAGATAATATTATTTCCTTCTTGGGTCTCCGCGGGAGTTGAAGATTAGATAGCTATAGTTATAGTTTATCAGACACAGAAAGCAACTTGTGATAGAAAGTAAATTAGGTGTAAGCCTTTGGACTCACCAAGATAGGATAGATATAAAACATTTCCTCTGAATATGTCAAATGCAAATTGACTAGGCATTGTTGATGTATTTATTGCCAGTATATATTGTATATTGTCATTGTTCTTATTGCATATAGTTTTCTTTATTAGTTATAGCCTTCTTTTTCATTTTAGACAAAAAGGGGAATGTAGTGGCATTTCTATTGTATTTTAATAAATAAAGACTGCCTGAAGATCTGAGAGTAAAACAGTCCCACTGGTCAGCCTTACAGACCAGATAATGGTAACACACACCTTTAATGTAGTAGACACACTAGTTGCCATAGAAACTGGGTGGTACATACCTTTAATCACAGTGGTGCACGCCTTTAATCCCAGCCCTAGAGAGGATCATAAAATGGGAGGAAACAGCTCTCAACAACATCTTTCCAATGGTTTTTTTTAGGAAGTGCCCTGAAACCATATATATGGTTTACATATTTTTTCAATGACATAAACAATAAGAGGGGAGTGAGGTAGGACTCAGCTAATGGGTTATACTTTCCCTTGGTGCTGGCAACATCTAAAGAGGCATAGAGTGTGTTAAGTAGTTATAAGAGGTTTTGACAGGGCAGAAAATCTGGGGAGGATATTACAAATCAGGTTTCTGGTGGCTTATTAATGATACAACATCCTTATTTTCAATACTTGAATACAGTTGGTCTTAAAGCTTGAAGGGACAAGTGTTTATGTTACTGTGCATATGTGTGTCTGTGTGTATCTCTGTGTGTACAAAGCCTCCTTTGTCCCATGCTGTTTTATAACCCAGGAAACCTTTCCATTAAGACTCCATTTTTCTTTACATAAAAATGAACTCTAAAAAGTCTTCCATACTTAAAACTAATGAACCTAGTTAGTCATGTCTCTATATGTATAGATGTATATGACATATATGTATATGTACCAGAAGTGAAGATTCACAAATACAGGAAACCTGTATTAACTTGAGATATACATGGCTGCTTCACTTTATTCTCTCCGGGAAAAGCTTTGACATTGTAGAGGCTTTGTTACAGAACACCCAGTGTCTCACACGTGGCTGACAGTCACTCTGATACTGAAGGGATATCAGTCAATGACCAACAGGGAAAGTGGGAACATATGGGAAACACAGGGAAAGCAGCCCCAGGAGAATGCCTGCCACTGACTGGTGCACACAATTTCTAGGAGCCAGCACTAAATCTCTGGCAGGTGCACTGAGGAAAGAAAATTTGCTATAAAAATTATAAAGGGATTAGAAATGCCTGTCTTTGCATAGGTGACAAATTACCCTTAAGAAAAATACATTTTCTCTTTTAAAATTCCTGTAATAGGCATAGTGGTGCATTCCTTTAATCCCAGCACTATGGACACAAAGGTAGAAGGATCTCTATGAGTTCAAGGCCAGCCTAATCTGTGTAGTGAGTTCCAGGAATTCACAGGGTGACTCTGTCTCAATAAAACCAATAAATAAATAAATAAATAAATCACTAATCTATTTTTTTAATTCCTCTAAAAGAAATTTCTAAACCTTGTCATATTTTGTCCCAAGTGCTTAAGATGACCTTGTATCTCTTGAAATGCCTCCTCCTGTCACTTGACATCGGTGCTAAACTTTCCATCTTCAGGAGAAATGAAGAGTGGCTATTCCTGGTTAACGAATTGTCACCTTCTCAAACTTCAGTTTGAACACAAATCCCTTGGGGAGCTATTTAAAAACACAGATCTGGTTCAATAAATTCAAATGCCCAGGATTCTTTGTTTTAAGTGAGACTCAAATGATGCTGAGGGCCTCCCCTTGAAAAGGAAGGATTGATCCCACCCCTCATAGCTTTGATTCCCTGGCTTCTCCTTCAAGGTTGATTCACCAGGGTGGACCTGAGTCAGGCGGATGAGCATCTTCTCTTGCTGACAGGTGAATGTTCACGGTGGGTGACTCAGGGAAGGCTGATCACTTCTCTTCTGGACACAGGTGACTCATTCATTCAGGATGAGTGAGTCAGAAGCCAGGCAGCTCTCTTCTTTGTGAGCTAAGCATGAGGAAAAAGACCCATGTGTCTCTGGCAGCAAAGCTGTGTGTTATGAGGTTCTGAACCGGGCTCTGGGCACTTGTTCTAATGAAAAAAGAGACCAAGAGGGCAGGAGATGACCAGAAACTTGACTCTATCCTTATCCCTCGTTTCCATAGTTACTCCCAACCTGTTACTTACTTTTGCTGTGTCATATAATATGTTTCTAAGAGCCTTTCTGTGTAAAAATTCACTTGATAATCTGTTCCATGCAACCAAGAATGCCATCTACATATTATTCAGAAAATATGATATAAATCTGTTCACACTGAACCTGATAGAAGAGAAAGTGGGAAGTAGTCTGCAACACATGGGCACAGGAGACCACTTCCTACGTATAACCCCAGAAGCAACAATGAATAAATGGGACCTCCTAAAACTGAGAAGCTTCTGTAAAGCAAGGACACTGTCATTAAGACAAAAAGGCAACCTAATGAATGGGAGAAGATCTTCACCAACCCCGCATCAGACAAAGGACTGATCTCCAAAATATATAAAGAACTCAAGAAACTAGACATTAAAATTCTGAATAACCCAATTAAAAAAGGGGTACTGAACTGAACAGAGAATTCTCAACAGAAGAAGTTCAAATGGCCAAAAGATACTTAAGGTCATGTTCAACTTCCTTAGCAATCAGGGAAATGCAAATCAAAACAACTTTGGGATACCATCTTACACCTGTCAGAATGGCTAAAATCAAAAACACCAATGATAACCTATGCTGGAGAGGATGTGGAGTAAGGAGAACACTCATCCATTGCTGGAGGGAATGCAAACTTGTGCAACCACTTTGGAAATCAGTGTGGCGGTTTCTCAGGAAATTGGGAGTCAACCTACCTCAGGATCCAGCAATTCCACTCTTGGGAATATACTCAAGAGATGCCCAATCATACTACAAAAGCATTTGTTCAGCTATGTTCATAACAGCATTATTTGTAATAGCCAGAACCTGGAAACAACCTAGGTGTCCCTCAATGGAAGAATGGATAAAGAAAGTGTGGCACGTATACACATTAGAGTTCTACTCAGCGGTAAAAAACAATGACATCTTGAATTTTGCATGCAAATGGATGGAAAGAGAAAACACTATACTGAGTGAGATAACCCAGACCCAAAAAGATGAATATGGTATGTACTCACTCATTAGTGGATTCCAGCCATAAACAAAGGACATTGAGCCTATAGTTCGTGATCCTAGAGAAGCTAAACAAGAAGGTGAACCAACAAAAAACATATATAGATCCTCCTGGAAATTGGAAGCAGACAAGATTGCTGGGCAAAAGTTGGGAGCATGGGGGTGGGGGTGGGGTAGGGGTGGGATGGGGGAAAGGGGTGAGGTGGAGAGAAGGGAGAAGGGGAGGATTGGGGAGAGCTTGGGAGAATGGGATGGTTGAGATGGAGGAAGGGCGGATATAGGAGCAGGGAAGAAGATATCTTAATTAAGGGAGCCATTTTAGGGCTGGCGAGAGACTTGGCTCTAGAGGGGTTCCCAGGTGTCCAAGGGGATGTCCCCAGCTAGGTCCATGGGCAGTAGAAGAGAGGGTGCCTGAACTGGTCTTATCCCATAGCCACACTGATGAATATCTTGAATATCACCAGAGAACCTTCATCCGGCGACGGATGGAGATAGAGACAGAGACCCACACTGGAGCACTGGACTGAGCTCCCAAGGTCCAGTTGAAGAGCAGAAAGATGGAGAAGGTGAACAAGGAAGTCAGGACTGCGAGGGGTTAGTCCACCCACTGAGACAGTGTGACTGATCTAAGGGGAGCTCACCAAGGCCAGCTGGACTGGGACTGAACGAGCATGTGATCAAACCAGACTCTCTGAATGTGACTGACAATGGGGGCTGACTGAGAAGCCAATGATAATGGCACTGGGATTTGATTCTACTGTATGTACTGGCTTTTTGGGATCCTACTCTGTTTGGATGCACACCTTCCTAGGCCTGGATGGAGGTGGGGAGGGCCTTGAACTTCCCATAGGGTAGGGTACCCTGCCCTCTCTTAGGACTGGAGGGGGAAGGGGGAAGATGAGTGGGGGAGTGGGAGGGAAATGGGAGGAGGTGGAAATTTTGAATGGTATTATTTATAAAGCAATAAAATAAAATAAAATGTTTGAATAAAAAAATTCAGAAAGCAGTTAATCTTCCCTTTTTAAAAGCTAAATCAATCACTCATTGGAATTTTAAACAAAGAGCCTACTTCCTAAATTTTGGTCTGTGTCTTAATCACATAATTGACCAAAATACCTGAGAGGACAACTGAAGAGAGGAATGGTTTGTCTGGGTTCATGGCTTCAGAGCGTTCGGTCACTTGGTTTTTGGTCCCATGCATTTGGGACATCATGGCAGTGGGAGCATCTGGAAAAAGAGAGTCTTCTCCTTGTGGTGGACAGTAAACAGAAGCAGGAAGGAAGTAAGGAACAGGAATAATCTTCAAAATGCATGTCCAGTGACCTAGCTCCTCTAACCAGTCCAACCAGTCCCCACCTCTTAAAGACTCCAGAATCTCCTAAAACAGTGTGACTCTCGGTTCCACACATGAGCCTGTAGGGGTCATTTCATAGATAAATTGTAACAGTTTGAGCACTGCATGGTCTAACATCTGGGCTATGATAACTGTTTATGAGTTAGTTTGTGCTAAAGGCTTCTTCTATAAGATCCTTGCCTACAAATGGCTTATAGTTTTGTAGGGAAAGCCAACAAAAGGGCAATGTCAGTTAACACAGTGTGATAAATTACAGGGAAGCAAAAGAGAAAACAATTTTGATGAGACAGCACCTCATCAAAATCTCAGAGAAAGGGGGAAGGAGATTCTGGACAAACAGGAAAAGGAAATAAGCAAAAATAAGGCCCCGTTTAGTAAGGTCAGAACGATTCATCCCAAAAGCATGAGGACAGCCAGGCCGGAGGTGAAAAGGCCAGAGAACAGCAGCTAAGCTCTGAGTCCGGAAAGTCCCTTGTAAGCCGCAGATCTTGGACTTTAAACTTGGGCGATGCTCACAGATGGTAAACTGTACTAACAAGACAGGACCATATTTGTGTGAGAACAACGGTGCTGCCCAATATAATGGGAGGAATCAAGAGATTCAGTCTGTCAGAAGATGGAGAGCTATTGTGCAAAGATATAATAAGGTGGAATGAAAATTTTATGGACAACTGATCTTGCCATTCTCATTTACAACTATAAACACAATATCTTTCTTGCAATTTGTTTGATATTTGATTTTATTCTTTGGGTTTTTTCAACTTCCAGACATTTCTTGTATTTATTATTCACTTAACAGTGATCCAGTTCTAAGGGGTATCATTACTCTCATCTGCTCACTTCCAACAGAAATGCATAATCAGTCTGATCTACCTCTAGAGTTCAAACTACCCATCCACAGGGTACCATCACAGATTTTGTTCTTAGTTGTTACATGTTCAGACAAGAAATTTTACTTGATAGTTTTCTCAATGAGTACATTGTGTGCTTTAGGTGGCCTGAGGCGTAGTGATTCTGACATTATTTATACTTTATTTATACTTCATGCCAGTATTTAAATGATAGAGACACATTTAAAATATAAACTCCCCAGCTTCTTGAGTCTAGGGCGTTGTTGAGAAACCTAAAATGGCGGTGCAAGGAATGCTCACCATTAACACAGAGAAGATGGTTGAAACCATGTGGAGAAGTGAGATCACTCTCTATACAGAGACAGAGGGAAGGCCAAGCATGAGCATTTGAGAAGAGTTAGCATTTTTAAAAGGGACAGGAAGAAAAGGGCACGGTGAACTTAACTGAAAAGGAGTAGCCAGGACATTGCAAATGCAATTAGAGTATGTTATGAAAATGAGCAAGGGCAGCTTCACCAAAGAGGAAATGGCCAACAACATCAAGTACCAAGAAGAGGTCAAGTAAGGCAAGCACACCAAATTATTCATGCATGAAGCAGCAAATCCAAGTTCTGGGTTTTCTTTTTAGGAGAGGGGGTTCTTTTAATATGAGGAGTGTGTGTATTGTTTCCAGATGTGAAGCACCATTACTAAAAACTCAGAGACAGATATTGGAGTTCAACCTGAAGACCAGAAAAGTGAAACAGCCAGCCACTGGCTCTTACCTCAACCTCAGTCTAAAAATGGTGACCCTGCCTCCAGGAATCTCAGAATCTCAGTCAGATTGAGACTGAGAGCTGTCTCCTCCTGTTTTATAATCCTCTCTAGTTCTGGGTTAAGGGCGTGCACCACTACCACCTGGTTTCTATGGCAAGCCAATGTGGCTACTGGGATTAAAGGTGTGTGTCATTGCTGCCTGGTCTGCAAGGCTGGCCAGTGTGGCTGTTTTACTTTTCTGATCTTCAGGTAAGCTTTATTTATTAAAATACAAATAAAATGTCACTACACAGATGCTGGTGAAGGAGTAGAGAAAGGAATAGAAACACGTGTTTATCATGGTTTCAGTCCATGATCCATGATCGCCACAGTTCTTGAACCTCTGTAGCAAGCAAGGCCCATTGTGGTAGCCAAGATGTAAAGACAGAAAAGAAAAGATCATAGTGCCAATATCCTCGTTTAAGAGTATGGCCCCATAACCTAACTTCCTCTCACTAGACCCCACCTCCTAAACCCATAGGCTGAAGATGGTCAAACCTGTAACATTAGGACTCTTGGGGAGATACCTTAATATATAAACTACAGTGGGTTATATGCTTGTGTTTTATATTGCATGGTATCATGTTGCAGTCATCTATCTCAGTGTCTATTGTGCATACTAATCTATGACCTCAATAATCCAAGACTGTTTTTACTTTATATCTCTGACTTTGTTGAGTTTATAGCCAGCTCTAATCTATGACCTCATAAAAGTCGAGACTGTATATCTATGACATTGTTGCACTGATAGTCAATAGGGACTCAGTAAATATATGTTGAACTATTGGCAACTTCATTTTCATGGAGTTCCATGCCTAGTAACCAACCTAACAACACCAAGCTACCTAAGAAAGGAAAGAGCACTATAAAGAAAGGGCTGGCCAACTTAACGGGAACATGTAGTATAACAGATAAATAGCAACCATTCATCCTCTCAAATTCATGTATGTTTTCAATCTGGTAAAATACACAGAACACCAAAGTTTCCCTCTAACCCTCCTTAAGCAAGTAGCCACAGCACTGAGCACATTCACACTGTAAAGCAGCTTCCAGTCATCACCTGCTCCAGCTGCAGCGCCATCTCCACTAAACAGTAACTCCCTCTTGCTCATCTCAGCCCCTGACAACCACTGATTTCCTATCTGCCTCTACATTTGACTGCTCTGAGTGCTCTATGTAAGTGGATGAGAACACTTGCCCTTGTATGACCGCGTCATTTTGCCTGCATGCCATCTGCAAGGCTACCCACAGAGTAGCATGTGTGAAAATTTTCTTCATTTTGAAGGCTGGAAAATATTCCACCATAGATATCGTCTTCCATTTAGCCATGAATGGACACTCAAGATGCTGTTGTGAATCATAAAACTATGAACATGTGTGCAAATATCAGTTCACCCTCCCAGTTTTATTTGCTGTGTTGTATACCCAAAAGTGGTTCTGCTGGTGTTTATTGTGACAACTGACCACACGTTTTCTAGGATGGCTGCAATAATTCTACCAGAAATGCACAGCGCTTCTACATTATGTGTCTCCTTACTGATTTTCTGGTTTTATCTATTCATCATCTATTGCTCATATATATACTCACATACATACAAACAAACATATAGACAAATGTGTGTGTAGATATAGATTGTGTATATGAATATGTGTGTTCATGTGTGCAGGTACACATATGTGCATATACATGTGGAGGCCTGAGACAAAGTCAGATTTTGTTTATCGCCTTTGTTTTACGTTTTGATTTGTTTGAGACAGTGGTTATCTCTCATTATCCTGGAACTAGCCAAGTAGACTGGGCTGCTCAGCCAGCGAGTCCCAAAGATCTGTCTCTCTCCTCCTCATTCCTAGCACCGAGATTACAAGCGTGTGCCACTACAGATAGATTGTTTGTTTATTTATTGGATTGTCCCAGGGTCACGAAACTCTGGTCCCCATGCTCCCAAGGAGAGCACTTCAGCAACTGGTCTATGGCTACCACCCTTTGTTTGTTTTCCACACGTAGCTAGTCTACTGCTCTAATAGGTGTAAAGAAGTACATCAATGTGAAGCTCTGGATTTTAGCTTTCAGAAACTCTGAATTCTTTCCCAACTTCTTTCATATTTGTTATGAAAGATGATAAAGTGGCAGTCAGCCCAGAAAGGAAGTTGGCACAATTCACTTCAATGAGGTTTTACTATCATGAAAGAGCCTCAAGGACGTGGAGGGGCCTTGGGTGGAAGAGAGAGCATAGACATAAACAGTAATTTATGGAGCTATCTAAACATAATGGAGCTTCAGAGGGAATGAGAGGCTTCCCTTTCAAACCTGAGGATGAACTCCATTAAGAGTGATAATGAGATGGGGGAGGAGACAGAGACAGAGTTTGCCATGAGAGGGATGGCAGGTAGAGGCCAGAAAAGCCTCTTCAGCGAGCAGCCAAGCCTTCATCTCCAGCCCAACCAAGCGCTCTCCCTAGGGAGTCCCAGACCAATCTCCAGAACAAAGGGCAAGCCTGACTGTTTGTAGTCTTTTAGGAATAGTGGGACGATTCTCATGATGTGATTTAGTTCAGCACACATATGTGACGTGGAGCATGGAGGGATCAGCTACCACAAATTGAGAGCTGTTAAGTTACAGCAGAGTTCTTCATAACTCTGACAGAGAACCGCAGGGTGCCATGCCCTGTTCAGGCTACAGGCTCAGGCTTGTTGGTGCAGGCCAGTGTTGTAACAATGGTCCGTTTCCTGCATGAAGAACCCGTTGCCCAGAGTGACGCATCCACGCACTGTTGTGGAGCTGCTGAAATACTTGTCACGTCTTGTTCCACAAACAAAACTGCTCTCCTTTCCTGTTAACCCAACTAAAGTAGCCTTTGTCTTCTCTTTAACTGTTGACCTTAAACTCAGTTAAGCTTTATTGTTTATAAATAAGCTCAATGATGACTTTTATTGTGTTGCTCTGAAACACATGTAAAAGATGGGGGGAGGTGTAAAAGTGCTTAGAAACAAGCAACCCAACCAATCATTAGTAAATACTTGGGCTACTATTTCATGGAAAGAGGAGCAGCGCATAACATTTCTTCACAGGTGGCAAGGATCGGCAGGAGAATGAGAGATATGTGGGCACACCAAAACACAAATACACAAGCTGGCTGTACCAACAACCAAGCTCATGACTACTAAAAAAAAATGTAAAAATGTGAACCTTGCAAAGAAAATAAGCCAAGCATGAAGGATTATTTGGGTGTCAAGCCTGCTATGCAAAGCCTGTTTCTCCTCCTGAGAGCTGTCGCTGGGAAGCAGAAACGTGCATGCAAGGGAACCTGACAGCGCCAATGATTGACAATTCTGTCAATATGGTGAGCACCAGCAGCTCTCGAAAGTCAATGTCATTAAAGGAATCTTGTTACAATGTGGTTTCTTGCTGGAACCTTGTTGAAATGAAAGCTATGATCCATCAGATCTGGGCTAAGCCTGCGATTCTGCATTTCTAACAAGCTCTCGGGTGATCAGCCATTGCAGCTGATACACAAATGACTCCTGACCAGCGTAACAGCCACAATCTGAAGGTCTATCTTATTTGCTGATGTTTGAAATTTTCTGAGGATTTTGGTAAAACTTCTACCAAAAGAGCTAAGACTGTTGGGGCCACCACCTCCCTCTGATTAAGAGTGTAGGTATGAGGGCCCAGGCACAGCAACCATGTTATCGTTGCGAGCGAAAAACCACCAATCTAAGAAATATAGAAAGAACCTGCCATGTGAAGAACCATATAGAAACCTACTACTATAGGAGCTTTGTAAAATATACACGTGTGAATGGAACCTAAATAAAGTCACAGAGTAATAAGGGAGACAATGCTGCAACTACATCTTAAGCCACCAAGTAAGACCTCCAGTGTCTCAATATCATGTTAAGTTGTTGACCAAAGGAACTCTGAAACATCACAGGCTGTTGTCAGGACTATTGGTTGCTCGCTGCAACTTGACCGTAAGGCCCTACTGCTGAAGACAACGCTTATTTAGGTCATCGAACACAGAGAAGTCAAGCTGGTACCTAACAAGAAGCTTCACCCTTAATGACCAATGGTCATGGTACTGGAAGGTACTCTGCAGGCTACCAGAAAAGAAAGATAATCATTAATATTACCCACATTAACAGACCCTGTGACCTTCAACAGTGACCTGCCTGAAATAGTGGCACAAATGTTATGGGAGTGACCAATCACTTTTTGTTTGCATTTAAAACCCACTTCATGAAATAGAACCCATACCTGACACTGCTAAACTGGCCAAGAAACTGAGAATAAATTGTGGGCCTAGGGGAAAACCTACTATCACTCTGCTTTAAAAAAAAAAAGAAAAAATAATAATAAAATGACTCCTAATGACATAGCTCAATATCCACAGATTAGTTCCTCACTCAGCTGTCATCAGAGAAACTTGTTCTTCCAGTACATGGCGTTTTAACACAGCGTCTCACAACTAGACAACGTGCAGTGAATTGGACACTCAGTTCTAAATGGGATGTCTTCATCAAATCCCTCCTCTCAAAGCTCGAGGATCTATGCAGAAAAGGAGACAGAAAAATTGTAAGCTGATAGATGATGCCAAGAAAACAGTATCTTCAAGAATTTGTAGGATAGATGCACACCTGAACTCACAGAGACTAAGGCAGTGCACACAAGATCTGCACAGGCTCAAACCAGATGGGGTCCATTATTGAGAGGGGGAAGTAGACATGGGGTCTGACCTCCAATCAAGAAGCTATTTGCAACTGATATTTTCTCCAGTGGAGTCTCACTGAGTATATTAGCCTGTTTTTAACCAAGGTTATTAGTCTTACAGAGAAGAGAATAAACAGGGTTTAGGAGTAGGGGGAAGAACCAGAGGTGGTGGGTGGCCCCAAGGACATCTCTTTCCAGAAAACTTTCTTCCAGACCCAGACTGATATGCATATAAACTCACAGAGAGTGAAAGCTTCTACAAGTCTTGCACAAGTTCACACCAGACAAAATCCAAGCAGGAGTAAGGGGAAGTGAATACAAAGTCCCAAGAAGCTAGCACAGGTTCAAGCTAGATAGAGTTCCAGCACTAAGAGTGGAAAGTGGGCATGGGTCCTACCACTAACCAAAGAGCTCTCTGAAACTGATACTGTCGGAGGGAAACCATTTTTCTCCAATGAAGTGTCTGAGTATATCAACCACACTTCAGGGCAGGCCTCATGCTACGAGTAGTTGACCAACACAAAATGAACTCAATGGTATTTTTGTGGACATGTTCATTAATTTTGTTTTGTCTGGCATTTTTGTCGTAATGGTCTTTTGCTTGTTTGTCTTGATTTTTATTTTTGTACTTTTGTTTTTGTTTCTTTTGAAAGAGAGAGAGAAAAAAAACATGAGGTTGAGAGGTGGCTGGGGAAAGCGTGATCTAAAATATATGAAAAATTTTTCAATAAAAATAAATAATAAACTCTGGTCTGATAAGGGGGCTGCGCTCTGTTGT
Source organism: Ondatra zibethicus (assembly GCA_004026605.1). Taxonomy (NCBI): domain Eukaryota; kingdom Metazoa; phylum Chordata; class Mammalia; order Rodentia; family Cricetidae; genus Ondatra; species Ondatra zibethicus. The sequence continues at coordinate 117,375 of PVIU01002861.1, forward strand.
TCCTGGCCCTTGTGCTTCCCCGTCTCTTCACACTGTTTCTTGACTTTCAGTAATGCTTTGTGTGTTTTTTTCTTCAAGTCTATACATGATGAACTGAGTGAAAGAAACTGAAATAGACAAAGTGTGTCCACAAGAAGAAGGCATGCTTTGATCCTGTGAAGTCAGTTTCTTTTAGTAAGCCAATGCCTCTGGCCCGTGGGTGCCTCAAATGATCTCAGAATCATTCTCCCTCCTTCAGAGGATGGGGCAGCTGAGTGAACTCACTTGAGTAATTCCTTCTCCACATGGGAGCCTAGATCTGACAGAAAAGGCTCTTCTCCCATGTCTTATGGGCCCTGAGAAACTCTCAGCTGGTTATGCTTGGCTTACTGACTTCTCCTGAAGGCAGATTTTATTAGGACAACTATTTCAGAAACAGATCTGTTTTCTTTCCTCCTGTGGAAGAAGGAGGTGTTTATCATCACCATTTTCCATGAGAACTTGATTAGGCTTCCCCAAATAAAACTCACAGAAAGTGGGTTCCCCCTCCCATGACTGGATCACCTGAGTCAACACTGAGCCTCCAAGACCTCACCAGTACAGTCAGGTCTTCCTGACTTGGTACTGCCCTAATCCCAACAGCAGAAGGCAAACCACTACTCAACACTATGCCAGCATGTCTTTAGAGTCCTGTCTTCAATTCATTTTTGTATTGCAACATTCTGAGGCAAATTTTATTATCCCTACCCTGTTGTCCAGGAAATGGAAGTAGTGAGAGGGTAATAGAACAACCATGCTACAAAGATGGTGGTTAACCTCAGACAGCCCAATCTGTACCCTCAACCCAGTGCCAAACCATTTTCCCTTAGGGAGTGTTGCCGTCGACACCTGCCAAAACCTCTCCCACCCCAGAACAAATGTACTTTTTAAAAGTCACTTTTGCTAAGTGATCGGTGTAACAAGTGTGTGCAGAGACCACTCATGTCCTGTCCCCAGTGACAAGTGGACATCAGAATTAAAAAGCAGGCCCAAGAGTCGCAATCACTACCTCAAAGGAGTAACCCATGCCAGATTCCTCTGTAAGGCAAGCAAGGTTCTTGCTACTTCATTACACAGAAAGTTGAATTCACATATATACCACAGGGAAAAAACCATGATGTCATTGGAACTAGGAAACAATACTAGTTTCCTATCATCTTCATAACTTATGCATCCTTTTGACGGGAGGAAGGAACACATTCTAATGATGAAATAATTCTGCACTATTTTAAAGAAACACAGAAACTCCACTCACTCCAGTTCCTAGTCAGAGGGAATCTGTGTTGCTCTGCCCACCAGAGTGAGTGCTTGGGGATCGAGACCTTTGTTAGAAATGTACCTAGGAGAAGAAGGGATGTCCGCTATGTCTTCAACTTTCAATCACAAGTCTAGTATCTTCCAGAATAAAACAGAACGGAACAAAACAGGGTAAGAGAATCATCTAATTCCTGCCCTGTCCCCATCCTACGTGTCATCACTGCCCAGCTCTGTCAGCAGCCCTGACTCACCCAGGAAATGCACAGGTGTGTTTCTTAGCTTCATCCTTACTATCATTCACTTTTATTAAGCTACTCATCCACCTACATGACGGAGCTTCGTCAGCCCGTCTTCCTCACTGACTCGCTTGTCCCCTGTGGAAAGGATATCCTGTCACCTGAGCTTATCACAGAGCGTGTGCCGCATAACCAGTGAAGGGGTCACTGTGAGGGCGACATGACTGGGCCTGCGAGGATTCCTCAGACCGCAATTCTGCTTTCTCACCAACTTCACAACTTCACAAATCTTGAGGAAAATATCAGTATAAAACACGTAATACTTTTTTGTTTTCACTGGGATTTTTAGTGTTGGCCTTCTTCAGATAGGGTTTGACCGGCTGTGAGCTGGATTTCTGACAGAGAAAATGATGAACTCTCGAGGAATGCGGCATAAAGGTTACAAGGTGCATTAGAGTCAGATCAGGGTGTCCACTTAGCTCCCAGTCCTGTTGGGTGTGTGACTGAATGGGAAAGGAAGGCTCAGCTCTCTCGTTTGTAAAATGAGAGGTGTTATCTACGGGTGGTGCTGTTCTGAGGACTAAGGTATCCCGTGAAGCACGTCACACACACATAAGGGCTTAATAAATATCATTTGATAATTCAAATTTGACATTCCATCTTATTCTGGACTTCCCATGAGCAATTTGAGACAAAGACAAAGCAGTTTACTAAGGAATTTATCCGAGGGAAAAAAGTGGGTAGAAGAAACTCAACAGTCAAAGAGAATAGCAAGCAGGAATGTGATGGCAGGCAGAGTCCCACAGGTCACATAGGCTGGCCCACAGGGATCTCTGCCATTGTTTTAGAGAGAGACAAGGGCGCTCATATTGCACGCCCAAGCGCTGTGGAAGACCAGCTCTCCAGACAGGAGCTATGTAAAGCAGTTTCCTTAGCACGAAGTCCATTCTCCACAGACGAATGCAAGGCCGATTCCCTACAGGGTTGTAGGTATGGGCAGGGGGCGGAGGCTGCATACTGGAACATAAAAGACCTTTGGAGGAATTTGGGCGGAAGACCACATCTCAAGATATAACTAACAGGGCACAACGTACCCAAGCATACCCAGTGTAGAAATGGGCAAACATGGGTACAAATCTCACTTCCTGGCTAACCAAACGTGGATACTTGATTTATCATCTCTGAGCCTGTTTCACTGTTTGAGAAAGTAAATGGTGATACATACTTCAAAGAGTATCTGAAAAGTTAGTGAGTTGATGTAAACTAAGTCTCTGAGAACAGTTAGACTCAGATAAACCCAGCAAATATTTGCTCTCTTTAATCCTTGCAAGATTGCAAGATCCACAAAGAATGCATTGTGCAGACCGGGCTGAACAATGAAACCCTCAGACAAACCCTATTTTGGGCAATTTTGCTCTAGGATAGATCTTAACAGTCTTTTCCTTCCTCCAATAATAGGAAAAGTTTGTAAGAGTCATGTTACCATATTTCTGTAGCAGCCACTGAGTTTACAGCTTCTAAGAAGAAATGGGTGCCCTGTGCTCAGGGGAAAGCCGTGGAGCAGCCAAAGAGAACGGGGAGAAGTGAAGGCTTGCTCAACAAAAAACGTGAAATGGGTCACCCTGGGCTATAAGTCAGGCTTTCCTGTCTGTCTTGCCATTAAGTCAGCTGTGGTTCTCGGACCTTGGTGTTCTCAGCTACAAACCAGCTGCAGCTGTACTAGCTGATCTCGGAACTGCTTCCTAGCACTGTCTTTACTGTATGGATCTCCAGAGTCTCATTTAAATCCTGACTCTTAAACACCTCCCATGGAGGTGGGGGGACTCCCTTTGTCATACAGAAGGTACAGGAATACAAAGAAGGGCAATGACAGGCTGGCTCAGGAAAGCTTCACAACAAAACAGACCCTTCATCAGAAGTGAATGAGAAAGCTGGTTAGAAAGATGAGCATGCACAGGGCTGGAGAAGTGGCTCAGCTGTTAAGCATATGGCGACTCTTGCAGAAGACCTGGGTTCAATGCCCAGGACTCACATTGCAATTCCAGTTCCAGGAGGATCCAGCACCCTCTTCTGAACTCTGTAGGAACCAGGCACACATACATTCAGCCCCAACATTCCTGTATGTTAAATGAAAATAGGTGAATCTTTTTAAAAGTGTACTTGTTAATTTAAATGAATAATAATGACAAAAATAATTTTTCATAGACTGTGAATAAACTATGTAATAAACTCAATGGGAGGAGAAATTCCTTACTGGTAATATTTGGGAATAAGACTAGGAGGTGTGAGCTAGAACCAAAGAGTTCCGAATAGAAAGTACAGCATGTGCCAAGGCAAAGCACAGATAAGATCTTGAAGAATTTGAGAAAGGAAAAGTGATACTGTAATAAGGTGATTTCGTGAGGTGTGAGACAAACAGGCCAGAAGATATGCCATCCTGCCTAATTATATCTGTGAAAAAGACCTTGCAGAGTGGGGGTTTTGGGCCGCTTGGCTAATACTGTAGGAAACATTGATCAGAGCACAGAGCTCCAACACACTCAGACTGGTAGGAAAAGTCTCCCTGTGCTTGTATCAGACTCCAGAGCTCTGGAAACACATATTTCCCTCACGCTGATGGGGGTGAGTTCATGGGTTTGAGTGGAGGGTAAAGAAAGAACTTCTGTACCTGCCTCATAGCACAGAAAATGATTGGAGTTCCAGGAATTTAAAAACCCAACAAAGAGGGGACAGAAGAGAACAAAGGGCAGAGAGCGGAGAAATCTGGACGTTAAATCAAAAGAAGGGGCAACATTTTAGTGTTAGCTTCCTTAGTGAGGAAGTTAAGCCTCACACAGTAAAGCCCAACCTACTTACGGCCCAAATTCTGCGTTAATAGTGACTAAGTTTGATGACTAAAACCCAGCACCCTTCAGATAAAAAGTTCTTCCAGGAAATAGAAATGAAATTGTATAGACTTCAACTATAATTCAAATTTTTCCTATTCCAAAGAGAGAAATTGCTGTTACTCTCTTAGCATGTGAGTAACATTTATCTTTAAAAGTCAAGGTGGTAGATCCCCGACATAAACATGGTCATCAACATTTCTAACTCTCCCTCAAGAATTACAAGTTAACAAAACATACCAAAATGATACAACAACAACAAACAACAAAAAACATATTAGATCTGCTTTGGGTGTTGACTGACTTTGTTTTTGATTTTCATGTTTTGCTTTGAGAGAGAGAGAGAATAAAGTTATAAAGTTGGGTGGGGGAGGAGATAGGGAGAATCTGGGAGGATTTGGAGGAGGAGAAGAATATGATTATATTGCATGAAAAAATTAAATAAAAAAGAACTTGATGTTGTTCACTTGAAATACCAATGAATAACTTAGACTAAAATGTTTTTAAAAAAAATCTAAAAACTAATACCCCCCTGTATTGTTAAACCTGAAAACTATGAGACAGACAAACCCATGATTGCCCAATTACAGCAAGCTTCATTTAACACTGGCCAGGGAGACAGGCATTGGCCAGGTCCATTCCCAGGATTCCCGAAGAATGGCATTGAATTATGTTAGTCAGATTCTCATAAAGGCAGAACCCACAAGGCTTCCCACTGTCATCCAATCGTGGGCAAGCATACATCCTGACAGAATTCCTACCTCTGTGCCTCCCACCTACATGTGATAAAGCACATCTGGTGCAGTTGAGACAACCAACCTTGTTTACATGTGAAAACACATAACTTGTGATCTTAACAGCCCGTGCACTCCAGGAAATTTTCTGTCCTTGGGCAAGTGGGGTTTACAGGCTAACTTTTAGCCTCTTCAGTATGATCCTGGAATATTCTTTTTCTATAAGGAAGATATAAGAAACTTTTTCATGATAAATTAGACATAGGAAAGTAAAAATCCATTTCTTTTCTGGTTCTTCAAAGAAAATTCGTATATATCCAATAAAATATCTGAGAGACAAAGTGAGCAGAAGAGAGAATTGTTAACAAAGTAAAGTTGTTTAGCTAAATTGACAAAACATCACGCTGTCTTTTAAATACTTACACATACCCAAAAACAAACGCTTCTCCAAACCCAGTTCTTTGAAGACTCCCTTTGCAGTGAACGGAGAGAACGCAGAGGCTCTGGCTACTCAAGGTGCTGAGAATACATGATGGTTGATGGTACAGACCCAAAATATGTATTTATACCACCCCCTCAATGAGTCAGGGAACATCACAAGGGGAGACAGAAGGAGTGAACGCGCTGGTAGAGAGGGAAAATGATTAAATAATAGCTTCAGAGAACAACACAGCTATTGCAATTGTGATCTAACAGCATGAGGCCACACAAAACTAAGCCTGTTAACAGTCAATCAGGGATCAGGGAAGCGTTCAAGGGACCCTACACTCCCTACTCAACTACTGGCTATTGATGAATTCTCAGGGAGGGGCAGTCATTGCCTTCAGTTGTGTGCCACTGATGAGTCCAGTAGCCTCCAACAGTCAGTTCCAAAGCCATGGTCACATAGATAGTCCTGGTTAAAGTGAGTGGGTCACAAAACAGCAAAGAGACATGCGTGTGGCAAAGGGACTTTTAGGGAGCCGTGGGGTGGGGTTGGCAGGGTGGGAGATAGAAGAAGATGCGGCGAGAGTAAAGAGAACATATTAAGTACATGTATGAAACTTTCAAAGAGCAAAATTAGCTAATTAAAATCTTCTATCATTTACTCTCCCTCAACAATGACCAGCAAATTATGATATAAAGAACAAATTCTATTTCTTTATTACTAGGAATGCTATTTGTTTATTCTAATAACTTGAAGTTATAAAATTTCCTAAATTTAATCAAACTCTTTACAGTCTTTGAGCATCAAGTTCATCTTCCCTAACTTTTCATTTATATCATTATTGCTTAGATGACAGTCTAAATAATAATTAAATTACCCTTTAAAACAGAGAGTTTTAGCACTGCTCTTCATTTTATTATGGTTTTACTTTCAGAGCCCATTCTATAGAAAGCACAAAGTCTATGTGTATACTTGAGAAATTAACTAAATTTAGGAAGCAATATCTTCTGTCCCGAGAAGAAAGTGTGCCTTGTGTTTTATAATGCTTCTGAACTCTTTAACCATTGCCAAACCATAAAACTATTGCATAAACTACCCGAGTGACTTTCCATATGTGAACATTGACCTTTACGCAGTCGGCATCTCTCCGTCATCAGCAGGTGATTGAGGGGAGTATATATAGAACTGGCAGGAGACATAGAGAAGAAGCCTCTGAGCAACCAGGCAGGAGGGATGGGGCTCCCCAGGGGTCTCGTTTTTCTCCTTCTCCTCCTGTACCAGCTTCAGGGGTCAGACTCTTCCCTGATGAAGCTGAATGGGAATGGCTATGAGGACGTTATTGTTGCTATCGATCCTGCTGTGCCAGAAAATGAAACAATGATTGAACGAATACAGGTAAGAGAAGGTGTGCTTGCTTGTGTTCACGCTCTGAGTGGAAAGGCTAATAGCAATTGTAAGACTTCCTATGGAAACCTCTGAATGCTATGGTAAGGTCAAAAACTGTGTGGTTGATTTGGGAATGCAGAGTGAGATGAAGGCTCTAAAATGCTCTAGATGAAAGTCCTAGAGGTTCTAGAGGGACTTCATTTTCTATCCACAAGATCCAAGGCAAAGCAGAGGCCTCTCTGATCTTGTTTCCTTGTGTGTAATTTAGAAGTTGGATTTGTTCAGTTTTTGTAATCTACTTATTTACTGTGTGTGTAGACACATATGTTTATTGTATCCTTGAAGGAAGAGTAATAAAATAAAAAAGAACTATAGGGGTTTGTATTCTTTTTCAGAGTCATCACTAATACCAAAGTGAGTGGGATAGCAGATGTGATGTTTGTAGGCAAGGCTGGCAAAGCTGGGAAAGGGTGACAGAGCAGGGTGCTGCTGCAGTAAGCAAGCGCGTAAGTAACTGTTTCCTTCAGGATACCCAGTGGAGCCCTCCCTCATGATGTGACATCTGAGCAGTAAGAGAAGAGATGAGAGCGTCATGGGGGTGATGGCATCTTGTGTGATCAAGGAAATAACAGCAAATAAGCAGCAGGAAGGGAGGCTTAAAGGAGCTGGGATAAGGTCACATACGGTGGCAGAGTCCAGACCATCGGAAAAGGATGTTTTTGCTTTCCCACTGAGTGACATGAGACTCCATGAAGGAGATCTTAGTGGAGGTTATGGACACTTTGGCGTCTCTTCTAGGACCATTCTGACTACCTAAAGTTGTAGAAGGCTTGCACTTATCACCTTCACTGTATGAACGTTGTAGTGTAGGGATGCAGAAGGATCTAGGCTGTAGCTGGCCAATAGGGATGTTGATAACGACAATGAGGTAGCAGTAATGATTAACGTGTATGACTCTGAATGTGTTTTGAGCATGTCAAAGACAACATTGTTGTTGATTTACATGTGTGAGAAGGGACAGGTAGGGAGGAAATGTTAAGAGGCAAGAAAAACTTCACAACTTTGATTTAAATACTTGGGTAGAACTTTCATCTGCTGGGAAGGAAAACTCCAAGAAAGAAAGAGCTGGGCCAATCTGGGGTGGTAGGGAGCAATTAGCTTAGTGTAGTTTCAGATTGAGGTGCTTTTCAGATATCCAGGACAAAGAGACAGGGATCTGAGTCCAGAATGAGCTGTAAAATATGTGCTTAGATAACATAGAGGCAACGGTGTGTAGAGAATATGAGTCAACCAGATGGTTGGCAAAAAGGAAGAACCCGGTCACGCAACTGAGGACTTTGGTTTGCTGAAGTTTCTTCCAACTCTAACAGTCCATGTGAAGACTGGGATTGCAGCTCCATGGGTCGTTTGTTCCCGGAGCCACAGCTACCTTCTCTACTTCTCGTCTTCGGCTCCTACCCACTAGGGGTCCTACTGCTGCCTGCGGAACTCCCTACTGGGCATGGACTGAACTGTCTCTGGGGATTTCCTTTGGCACCCTCTTGCCATTCTCTGGAAACTACACTGCACCCCAGAGATGATACTTACTGGTACTCTTAGAACTCTAAAAGATAAAGATTGCTTTTTCTATAGCCAATGAAGAATGAACTCTGAATGAAAGTTTCTTGGTGTTCAGGGTTAAAGGGTCAGTTTCAACCTTTTTTGAATTCAGAAACAGGTATTTGCTAAGTATTTTTAGAGACAAAAAATAATATATTGTTAGCATGGTCTTCTATTGAACATTACAAGGAGAAATACAGTCCTTTGCCAACATGTCTACAGTTTAGTGGTTCTTGAAACTTGGCCTTTTACAAAGTCCTGTATCATCAGGCAATTTTGTGAATGGACATCACCTACTTATTACACAATGATTTGTGCGAAACTCCCATCACTCATGGCCTGAGAGTCTCCATTTTAAGTTTCCTTTGTAACTTGTATTTGTGTTCCTTCTGTGTTTAAAACATGATCCCTTTCGTAAACACTGATATTTCACTTTTTAAAAATCAAAATCATTATAGGAATTTTGAGGAGGAATTTAGGAGGACTATCATAGGTTAGAAAACTGATTAGAACACTCTGAGGAATCATTATTGGGCACCTGAAGTATCCCTGGAGATGGCAGTCACCTACAGGGTCTCTGACATCTCTCCACAACCTAAGAACACACTGCTAGCTAAGATAGCCAGTAGCCATGGAGACTCTGAAGGAAATGCAGTCCTCTGGGGCTATATAATACACAACCTACACAATTGTACACAACAAGCCTACTGGTTCAATCCATAACTCAATTTGAGCCATCAAAACGCTGTTATCTCCTAGGTACAGAGAGCCCCCTCTTCCAGCAGAACATGACAAACTACATATCTCTCTTTAAAATGTGGGTGGGGTGGCATACAGGGAGAGAGAATTCTCTCATGGCTCCTTCTGTGTGTGCTGAACAACTTCCCGCATGCCTTAGAGTTCTTCACAGCCTTCTTGCACTAGGCCTTCACTTCTGTGAACTCTGGTCTTCTGACTCATCATCTCATGAAGAGTCACTAATGAATTTGCTGACTTCTTGCCACACATGTAAGTCAGAACACTGGACTCTCAGAGTAGAGCAGGGGGAAAGGTGGGGGCCTTGAGGAGCAGTTCTGATGGGGTCTTATGTTAAAGCTGGAGGCACCAGAGGGCTCTGTCTTGATAAATGCAGCAGTGGAGAGCAAGATGGCTCCCGAGAGAAAAAGATATTTTTACCTTTACTTATTTTCCTTTCTTTTATATTTATTTATATTTTACTTACCACTGAGAGCTCTGGTTCTAAGGAATAGGCTGCCTTGGGTGGTTTTCACCTACTGTTTGCCTTTGTTAGACAGGAACTCTGTAAAGAGAAATTCTTTTAATAAATCACAGAGTCTTTGATACTGAGGAAAATCATGTATTTTCACGTTGGTAGCAGAGCAACAATTCTGTGCTATAGAATTTTCCACTGCACCTCCTCCAAGTGTGTAGCGTTCCCAGCCCTTCTAGGAGTACGGAGAGTCCCATCCTGATGACTCCTGTGGGCTATTTTCCCTCGCTTTCATCTGCTAAAGATGTTTTTGACTCAAGTTTTCTTGAAATCAGGAATGACATCAAGCAATCTTAGAATATTTCTTAGTTCATTCCAGACTTGTGTCCATTAAAGAGTAAGGTCGCTGGGCTTCAGAGCATTCTATGACTGTAAAGTATATACTCATATGAATCAATTACTGAAATCACCAAGTACAATCAGCTAGCCATCCTTGCAGTTGGAAGCCTTTCCAAGCACAGGGTGAAGCAAGTTCGGGATTGACAGGTTAGAAGTGTGGGCGGAGCCCACTGCTGAATGGTCTTGAGGAAAGGTTTACTTTTGTAGTAACTGCTTATGGGAGAATGCCTGATGAGGGCCTGCAGCGTGACACCACCCTTGCTTGGCCATTTATCATATTCCTTTACATATTCCTTTTCCTTTTGATAATAGGAAATGGTGACCGCAGCATCTACGTACATGTTTGAGGCCACAGAAAAAAGATTTTATTTAAAAAATGTATCTATATTAATTCCTGAGAGTTGGGAAAACAAACCTCAGTACAGGAGGCCAGGACAGGAGAGCTACGCACATGTAAGTGTCAATCTTTTCTCTACCAAAAGGAGAGAGAGAGAGAGAGAGAGAGAGAGAGAGAGAGAGAGAGAATGTTTCTGGTGCTTGCTAGTTTGGGCACAAATTGATTGATTAATAGTCTTTCTAACTTGTTTCTTCTGCTCTTCAAGTTTTAACGATCTTTTTAAACATTCTCAGGCAGATGTTAAAATTGCACCCCCTGCCGTCCCGGGCAGAGATGAACCATACACCCGGCAGTTCACAGGCTGCGGAGAGAGAGCAGAATACATCCATTTCACTCCCGACGTTGTGCTGGGGAAGAAAGAAGATGAATATGGACCTACAGGTGGGGCTTAAACATTACACGCTTGCAACAATCAACTCTTTACTCGGATTAAATGAACAGACTCTGGGGCAGAAGTGCTTAGATCTAAATCTGGGCTGCTCTATTTATTAGCTGGGTGGCATTAAACAAGTGATTTACTTTTCCTTTCTATATAATCTATAATAATATATCTTAATCTCTTTTCATTGCCAACCCCTTCAGGGGCATTTTCAGACTGTCTTTCCTAAAATTGCACCCTCAAAATAGCTATAAAGTAGAGTTACTGTATACATGACTAGGGTGTTGACCGGGATGGCCATAGACCGTTAAAACATGTGAGACCTTTGGCTCTCCAAGAACTGAAAATCAAATCCTAGTTTAGTGTGACTTCAGTCTATGCTCCATTAATGTTCCATTGACTTAACATGCTGTATAATTAAAAATTAGTATCCTATACAGAAATGTAATATCATTTGATACAAAAGCCTTTTATAAACAAAATATAAACTTCAAGAGCTACAGAAAATCTAAACCTAAATGCAATCTGTGTGTGTGCGTGTGTGCATGCATGCCCGTGTGTGTGTGTGCGTGCCTGTGTGTGTGTGTGTGCGTGCCCGTGTGTGTGTGCGTGTGTGTGTGAGCCCATGTGTGTGTGTGTGCGTGCCCATGTGTGTGTGTGTGTGTGTGTGTGTGTGTGTGTGTGTGAGTGTTTAGGAGGACCAGAGGGCAACTTGTGAGTCAGTTCTCTCCCCCTACCACACGGGGTCCAAGGACTGAGCTCAGGCTGTCAGGCTTGGTGGCAAGTACCTTTACCCACTGAGCCATCTCACTGGCCCAGAAATTTGGGGGATATGAAATTTTCCACTTGAATTATGTATTTGATCATGTATTTGCAACTTTTTCTTATAGGAAGGCTGTTTGTCCACGAATGGGCCCATCTTCGCTGGGGAGTGTTTGATGAGTACAATGAAGAGAAGCCGTACTATGCCGCTTCATCAAAAAAAATTGAAGCAACAAGGTATGACTCCTAAGTACCCTGGAACGACCTCACAAATAGGCTTTTAACTGCCCTATATTACTTTCCAATGACAAACATTCATTTTTGTCCCAACGCACATAGCAGATGCAATATCACAAGCCTGTTTTACGCTTATTTTAGACCATTATCCTTGAAGACGATGACTGTGTAAAATATACATAGCTTTGAGTCTGGTGATGGTGGCGCAAGCCTTTAATCCCAACACTCGGGAGACAGAGGCAGGTAGATCTCTGTGAGTTCAAGGCCAGTCTAGTCTACAGAGAGAGTTCTAGGACAGGCAGGCTCCAAAGCTGCACAGAGAAACCTTTTCTTGGGAAAAACTAAAACAAACAAACAAAAAAACCCAAAAACAAAAACAAAAAAAAAAACCCATAGCTTCAATGTCAATGTAGAGCATTTGTGTGGTTATTAGACATATTTTATTTACACATGTCTCCCATAGATGCCAGAACTCATCTAGATCAGGTAAATGCTGAGACATCAAAGTTATTCACATTGCGTAATGAGTGAAAGTAGCTAAGTACCGTGAAATGTGGGCTGGGTGAGAAATCAAGCAACTGCAAAGAGCCAATTCAGAACTTCTTTGAGATTTACAAAGATCATTTTAAAATATCAGTGTAGCATCATAGCTAATAACAGGCCATTATCTTGATTCTGAAATTAAGAGATCAGAATAGTTGGAGGAAATGAATTTAAAACTTGGTGTCGGCATCCTCATCACTGTTGAAATCCCCCTGGTTTGGGGTTCTTGTCACAGGGAAGGGGGTGAGGTGAAAGGTGCAGACCTGCCACACAAGCCCCATGCCAAGTCTTAGAAGGTATTGTGTGCATTCTGTCTTTGCCATGCTGCGGCTACATGTCATCTCTGCTACAGGATATCATTACAGCTGGTCATATGGCTGGCTTCATTATGTTCCTCAGTTTTGGAACAATAGTGGCATGGGCATATTTATGACTAGATCTACAATTCTCTTGCTGGATTTGAACTGCAAGCCAATGAAATGACTTGAGGCTAAAGCCTGGTCTGTCTGTTAGGATCGGTGCCACCTATGCCCACCCCATGCAATAACACACAAACCCATCATTCTTTCTTCCATTGCCTTTCTTGGCAGTACCTCACTCTGATTCCAGCCGCATTTTCCTCTGGCTAAAATGATACTCCTTGAATAATCAGAGAACATGTAGTTTTGTGATGCCCTCCTTAACCTTTGTCATCAGTGTGGGAAGGTCATGGCAGATACACAAGAAATACTGTATCACAAACTCAGTGTGAGCAGGACCACTTTTTCGAATAAATGCCTGCTGTCTCTAAGATTCACGTCTATATTTCTAGGTGTACCATGGGTATCACAGGTGTGAACAAGGTCTATAAATGCCAAGGAGCCAGCTGTACGGCCAGAAATTGCAGAACTAATTCCACCACAAAACTATATGAAAGAGATTGTCAATTCTTCCCTGATAAAGATCAATCAGAAAAGGCATCCATAATGTACATGCAAAGCATCGAATCTGTAAGTACGCCAGTCACTGTGTAAAGTGACTTGTCTGATTTCATTCATCTTAGAGTTACAACGATGATTCAGATGGAAATAAGGCATTTCACATTGCTAGGCAAGCACTCTACCACCTGAGATATAGTTGATCTTAAATATGACAGGAGAAATAAGTATATTAATGTAGAGTTCAATGATACACAGTAAGTACTCACCTGCTATTATATATTATTAACACTTCTGTACACTAATACTTAGATAATTGTTCTTAACTATTATAATACTAAATCTATTTCAGTGTTTATTATATTTTACTTGAGCAATGCATATTTGTTAAATACATCTTCTCTCTCTCTCCTTTTGTTTTGTTTTGTTTTTTCGAGACAGGGTTTCTCTGTGTAGCTTTAGAGCCTGTACTAGAACTCACTCTGTAGACCAGGCTGACCTCAAACTCACAGAGATCCTCCTGCCTCTGCCTCCCCAGTGCTAGGATTAAAGGTGTGTGCTACCACCACTTGACTTTTTTTTAAAAAAATATTTTTTTAATATTTCTTCTCCCAGAAACCACCAGTTGCCTGTGGTTCTTTGACTAGGGGTAGGGCCCTTGAAAGTCTACGTCCTCCACATTGACATGTCCATTGAAGTTACCATTGTCTGGGTCTTGTTTATGCGGTCATTTCTAGTAAAGACTTTCACATAAGACTTCCAGGTATTCTGACTCTTACAGTCTTACAATCTTCCTATATCCTTTTTAAGATATTCCCTGATCATAGCAAGCTTTTTCTTTTGGACCACCAACCAGCTCCCAAATCATGACATGGAGATTTATTATTAGTTATGAATGCTCACCCTTAGCTTAGGCTTGTTTCTTGCTAGCTCTTATTACTGAACCTGTTTCTCTTTATCTACATTTTACCTCGGAACTTTTTACCTCTCCTTCCTTCCTTCCTTCCTTCCTTCCTTCCTTCCTTCCTTCCTTTCTTTCTTTCTTTCTTTCCTGTTTACTTTCCTGCTGTCTCCATGTCTGGCTGTCAGTTACCTGGCTCTGCCCTAGGCATTACCACTCTCCCTTGTTCTCTTCTCCTTCTCTCTCATTCTTCTTGAACCTAGATTTCTCCTCCTATTTATTTTCTCTGCCTGCTCCGTCTATCCTTCTGTCTGCCTAGCTGTTGGCCATTCAGCTCTTTATTAGACCAATCAGGTGCCTTAGGTAGACAAAGTGAAACAAGCCAACACATCATTATAATTAAACAAATGCATCCGAAACAAATGCAACACACCTTTACACAGTTAAAGTAATACTCCACAACACAGACAAATATAACACATTTTTACATAGTTAAATATTCCACAACATTAGATACAGGAGCTGTAATGTAGACGTATCCACTGGGGCTGGGATCCACAAGATCTGTTGATCTCTGCATTTTATCTAGTTGTGGTTTTTGGGGATGGAACCCATTTGCTGTAAAAAGAGACTTCTTTGATGAAGTATGGTCACTAAACCTATCTGTGGATGTAAAGATGAAGGGCAAGTCACACCACGGTTATTTAAGCCTCAAGAAATCATATTATTTTATGTTTTTATTTATATAAGATTCTAAGCACATGTGTGCACCCACACACAGAGAGAGGGGGGTTAAGATACTTGGGCTGGCAGTGCCCCCACACAAGAACCACAGACTAACAAGAACTCCAGTACCATGTGGAAGAGACTTTCTAAATGGTTGGTCAGGGCAGTCCAATCAATATATTACTGATGCAGCCCTTGATTGCATTTCAGGCCTTGATAATTAGCCCCTATTGCTGAATACACAACACATTCAGAGCACAGGACTCAAATGACCCGAGCGGGATCTGACCTCACAGCCTCTTTCCTGTGGTCTAATTTCTATGGTTCCAGAAAATACTATGCAAGCTGCCAAGGGAGGGAAGCAATTAAACAGTTCCCCAGCTGCAACACCTATGAGCCATGACAATGACCAGCATGGCAAGATATGCATAAAGGTGCAATAGTGTCACGCACACGTTGGTGGCGGCCAACGGCTGTCTAACTGGATTGGAGTCGAGCCTGGCACTGTCGACATCACCAGCTTCCGTGGCTAGTGAGGTCCTCCTGCCACTTTGACATTCTAACACCGAACATGCACTCACTTTATTTCTCAGATCCTTTTTTAAACACATGAAATAGCAATTTTCTACATTTTACTACACTTTTAGGTGACTGAATTCTGCAACGATAAAAACCATAACCAAGAGGCTCCAAGTCTACATAATGAAAAGTGCAATCAGAGAAGCACCTGGGACGTAATCAGCAGTTCCGAGGATTTCATTGACAACGTGCCCATGGACACACCACCCTCTGCACCCACCTTCTCATTGCTGAGGATCAGCGAGAGAATCGCGTGCCTCGTTCTTGATGTGTCTGGGAGTATGACTGTAAGTTCATGGCTCATTTTTTTTTTTTTAGTGTAGGAATGGGGATAACTGAAAGACAAAAAACAAACAAACAAAACAAAACAAAAACAAAAAAACCACCCTAAACACCACTTGTTATGTGGATTTTCAAAAACTGTATGATGTCATAAAGTACTATTACTTCCTGAGATCATAACCTGAAAGATATTGAAACAACTTTTTGCTCAGATAAAGATATCTAAGAACAGCTAACCTAAGGGATACCCTTTAGTGAGAACACAATATTGAAATAAAATTGTTTTTAACCAAGGATCCTCCACATAAGGAAAAATAAGACTGGGGTATATGTGTGTGCTTAGACTCCATTTTAGCTCAAGCAACAGGATCAATGAGCAGGCTAAAGCATTTGCCACACTAGCCTAACAATGGGAGTCTAATTATCAGAAGAGAATTAACTCCTCAGAATTATCTTCTGACCCCCACATTGATATCATGGTGCATGCACATGTGCACACACACAGGATAGATGGGATGGATAGATAGATAGATAGATAGATAGATAGATAGATAGATAGATAGATAGATAGATAGGAATAATAATAAAGGCAGAAGACATAGCTCAGTGGGTAAAGGCACTTGCAGCTAAGCCTAATGACTTGAGTTCAAACTCTGGTTCAAATGGTGGAAGGTAAGATCTGACTCACCGTAGTTGCCCTCTAACCTCTACATGTGTTCTGTGACGTGTGTGCTGTGGCACAAGTGTCCTTGGACAGCCACACACTCACCACACAAAAACAAACATAATAAAAAACAGAAAAGAAGACAAAAACAACGGACAAGCAGGCAAAGCAAAGCTCTGGACATGTAGGGGTTTTGTTGTGATTTGGTCCAAGAAGGTCCCAAGCAAATTTGGGTATGGGTTGCAAGGAGGATCTAGAGAAAATAAATGCACGAAGTGTACCTCCCAGGCATTCATGGTTGCTGGTGAGTTAGCAGAAAGCCGATGCAGTCAGCCCACTGGAGGAGGAGCAGTGAGGACAGGGCAGGCCCGCCTTCTTGGAATTACCTGGAACTCAGGTAAGCTTCACATTGAGGAGACTGCTCCATACTGAATTGGTCAGTCCAGCTGTGTTTGGAAACCAAGAGAATCTGGTTGGAGTTTTGAACCGTAGGTTATAAATTTATCTTAACAGGAGTGGCTACAGTAGGAATTGTGCCTCTAGGATGAGAATCATTGCCTTAGTGTCAATGCAAGCTCCACCTTTAACTTGGATAGTTAGCAACTGGGAACCACCCCTTCTTGTGTGTCCCATATTACACATAACCACACTTCATATATTTACCAGTTTAAAAAAATCACAGTTGCTTTCTTTGATAGGGCAAATTAATAGTTGTAGACAACTCTCGCCAATAAACTTCATGCACCCCTTTTATTAGGTCTGTCCTTACCGTCCAGTTGAAAATCACTTAGGTTTTTTCTCCTTATCGTTTTTCAATCAGGTTTCCGATCGCCTCAATCGACTGAAACAAGCAGCACAATATTTTCTAATTCAGATAATTGAAGATAGGTCCTGGGTAGGCATGGTACACTTTAATAACCAAGCCATTACTAAAAGTGAGCTGATCCAAATAAAGAATGACACTGAGAGAAACCAGCTTCAGGAACTCTTGCCTTCAAGTGCCGGTGGAGGGACCTCCATCTGCAGTGGAATCCGACGTGCATTTGAGGTGAAAATCTACTGCAAATGTATCTTGTTCTCTGTTTTGCTTTTAGGGCCTTTCTTTGTGAAGTGCTACTGTTCTTACTTGCCTCATTTTGACATAATCTTAAAGGGCTTGGGACAAAGCACACACAAAAAAGAGAAACTTGGAAGAATCAGAAATTCAAGATCATCTTTGGCTAGATCATCTGAGGATAGCATGAGTGACATGAGACCCTGTCTTAAGTAAATGTAAATAAACTTCAACATGCTTAGAACATTTATTTAAGTATCCAAAAGATTTCTAATTTGGAGCCCATCACCATTTTTGCTTTGTTTTGTCTTTTGTTTTTTGAGACAGAGTTTCTCATTGTAGCCCTGGCTGTCCTGGAATGTAGACCAGGCTGGCCTCAGATCAGAGATTCACCAGCCACCGCCTCATAAGTGCTGGAATTAAAATGTGCACCACCACCACCTGGCAGAATCTATCACCTCTTAACGCTGTTATTTAATATTGATATTTAATGCATCTGGCTCTATGTACACTGATTTCATATGCTGTAGACTTGTTCAGAGTGTATCAGGGCAAGAAAATGCAGTCCATATTTTGAATATCGATTTGCTTGGGTTTTTCAGGGTCAGATGCCACTGTCATTTAGTCGTTGGAGTTTTTCATGATACCCGAGCCCACCTATCTTTCAGTTGAACAAATGTCCCCTGTATTTAGGGGACAGGAAAATAATATGTTTGTGCTCTCCCAGGACTATTGAGCATAAATTCTATGATTCTTAAATAGAAATTATCTCCTTTCTTACACCCTTTCTATTCAACTTCTCTTTCTAATTCTCCATCAGGCTAGTTGACCTAGTATGATAATGGTATTCTGAATTATGCCTGCAGGTATTTAAAAATGGAGGTTTCCAAACCAATGGAGCTGACATTGTGCTGCTGAGTGACGGGGAGGACGGCACAGCAAAAGAGTGTGTTGATGAGGTGAAAGAGAGCGGAGCCGTAGTGCATTTCATTGCCTTGGGACCATCTTATGAAGAAGCTGTGAGAAACATGAGCATTCTAACAGGTGAAACATGATCTCCATATTACAGACTTCCAGTTGCTGTATATGAATATAGAACTCAACCACTTCTTCTAAGCGTCATTCTGCAAAAGTCAGGCCAGGGATTGGAGAACAAAGCCAAACAGACACAACCTCTGTCCTCATTACCTCGTAGTTCAATAGACTGGAAAAGCACATAAAACTGTCAATCCAAACACATGGGTCACATTCTTTCATAACAGCACGAGCATAGAATAAAGTTAAACTGAGGCAAACAAGCCTTCCATGCTCCCCACATGTAAAGTGGAAGGAAAGGAGGTATATGAAATCAAGAGGTTTCCAAGCTGGGCCTTGAACAAAATCTGGGTTTTTTTTTCCAGGAACAAAAGGCAATGAGAAAATACAAAATTTCTTGATAAGTGTTAACTATGGTGGCTGCTATCTTAATATACGTATGTGATGAAAACTGATTATATACTTCTAGTGCCTTCTCAAACACAGTAGAGAATGCAGAGCCAATTATACAAGTATCAATTACTACAGTGATTTGGCTTTCATGGTAACAAATATATATACTTGCTTTTTGTGGCTTGCTATACAAATTCCTACCATTTCAAACACTTTTATGGCCATCTATACAATTTATTTTGTCACAAATACTCTAACCAACAATAGTGCTTTTTTTGAATTTGTCCCCACTGCTTATCAGTTCATCTGCACAGCTCCAGTTATTGTCAAGACACCTCAATACAGCAACTCCTTCGTCTTTCCAAATCTCTGCTTCTATTCTATTTTCTTCTCAAAAAAATCTAAATGATATAAATAAGAGTTGATAATTCCCCTAAAGGACTGCGTAATATCTGTGAGTTTAAATACACACAACTGCAGTGCCTTTCATCGTCTACAACAAAATGGCACACCTCATTCAACAGAGGTTTCTATACTGAGGCGATAAGGTGGGTTTTGCTTCACAGTTAGGATGCATTATAATCAATTAACATTTCAGAGATGATCTTAACAGTTTTCTGACAATTTAATTTGATCTATATGGAAACTTTGACTTTAACTTTGTTAATCATTAAAATGTGATAAGTACACCTTTCTACAAAACAACAATTCATTTACATTTTAGGAGGCCAGTTTTTCGGTTCTTCAGATGCAGCCCAGAACAATGGTCTCATGGATGCTTTTGGAGCTCTTACTTCAGAAAATACCGATGTCACCCAGAAGTCAATTCAGGTCAGCATTTTCCCATCCCTAGAGGTCTTGGGGTTGCTTTTGTCATAATTGAGAAAAAGTATAAGGACAGACCACATTGAAATCATGCAGAAAGGAGACATTTATGTACAAGATATGTTCAAAACTTTAGTTCTTTTTTTTTTAATGTGTAGAAAGAGTATAGATAAATTCTGTCTTCCTTGAGATGCCTACAGTAAGTTCTTAAATAGAGAAAAACAAAAAGAAAGCACAAATTTTCAAAGTCAAGCTGTATTCATATGCATGATGGGTGGAAATGACGAAGGTAAACGGGGACCAGCTATATACATAGCTTAGACTAACGCTCTGTGGGTTTTAGCATCCTCTGATGCCAAAATTCAGCATGAGCATTCTGCCAGAAAGCTAAGAACACATAGCAGAGTCACAGCCTCAACTTTCCAACTGATGGTTCCACTTTAAATCTCCTGTTATACCCTGTCCTTTCTTCAGCCCCTGTATTTCCAACCTTGTAGCTGTCACATAGGAATAAGCCTTCAGAAAGGTGGCAAATCTGTTGTTAGGAAGAGACAGAGAGAATGCTAGGAATTTGAATCCACACTGAAGTACATAGGGCGACCAGGTCAACCATGACAACATAAGAACCCTTTTTGAGAAGGAGGGAGAGGAAAAGAGAGAGAACTCTAAGATGGCTAAGCATATGTAAGATGGTTTCCAGAGAAAATATAAAGAATTATCTGGAGAAGACAGAAGAATAAACCATTTTCTTCTGTAGTCAATAAGTTTTCTTGTTATTGTTGTTCATACGTTTTGCATTTAAACAGCTTGAAAGTAAGGGAGTCAAACTGGACAATAGTCACTGGCTGAATGACACTGTGGCAATTGACAGCACCGTGGGAAAGGACACTTTCTTTCTGGTTACATGGATGAGATCAGCTCCTGGCATTTCTCTATGGGATCCCAAAGGGACACAAATCACAAACTTGACAATGGACACAGCTTCCAAAATGGCCTATTTCAGTATCCCAGGAATAGCTCAGGTAAGACACTATCTTTTCAATTTCCCCTGAACAAATATTTTTCTAAAGAGGCCCTAAAGTCATTGTGAATATGAGTGCCAACAATTTTACCATCTTCAAAGTGAAAGTAAAATTTATATACTTTCATTACCTGTGAAATCCTAAAAACTATCATGTCCAGATAAAGGTAAAACGAATTTATGGATTGATAGAAAGGAGAGGTATCTGAGAACACCGAGGAAGAAACATGAAGAGTCTGTGTGATTCAGTGTGCCGTCTTTTCTCATTGATCCTCGTGGAGTCATAGACTCTCTGACACTGAGGCCAAAGAATCAGGGCACAGCTACGGCAGACTTATCAGGACATTGTTTTCCAATGGAGAAATCACAAGGCAAACACCATGCGCAGCACTAGCTGGGCTCCCTGTCTGAACCATTTCAGCCTCGGTAGCTGAAGAATTAAGATCTTTGTAAAACCACAAAACTTCTGTGATCTATTTTAAAATCACACAATGGAAAAACAATATAGTCAGACTCTAAATGTTTACTGCATGTTTCCATTGAAATTTTTAGGTGGGGGCTTGGACTTACAACCTTGAAGCCAAAGCAAACCAAGAAATACTAACAATTACAGTAAGCTCCCGAGCAGCAAGTTCTTCTGTGCCACCCATCACTGTAAATGCTAAAATGAGCAGAGACACCGGCAGTTTCCCCAGCCCTATGATCGTTTATGCAGAAGTTCTACAAGGGTACACACCCATCATTGGAGCCCACGTGACAGCTATCATAGAATCAAATAGTGGAAACATCGAATTGCTGGAGCTGCTGGACAATGGTGCAGGTAAAGCTGCGGCCTTTTATGGATAAGTCTGTATTTTTATAATTCAAAGTGTGTCATGGGTTCCTGAGGCAAAGGGTAAAACAAGATGGGAACCTGAAGAGTTAAGACAGACAGATCCTAAATGAATAGCAAGACCAGCAGGAAATGCAATCAGATAAGTCCTACAAAGTGCTTAGGAAGCATCTCACACTTGGTAATAATAATTCAATAAATGCCATCTACAGCCAAAATCATGTTCGTAATCGTGGCAGGCAATGCCTGTCTCCAGCTAAGACAGGCTCATGCAGAAGACTGAGAACATAAGCAAGAACTCTAGTTACATGCTTCTTGGAGAAGCATCACCAAGAAAGCATGGTCAAAGCATCAAAGACGATGCACAAATAATCGGGTGGGAGGGGTACAGAACCTGGCATCCTGACAGGGAAAGGGAGAGAAGCAAGAGTGAGTCCCCACAGCTGAAACAAAGCCATTAGTCATGAGAGCCGGGACCTGGGAGAAGGTAGAGGCACCACAGAGAGGAAGACTTAGCGACTTAGCTCTGCAGCTAAGTTCATTGGGAAATAAGCTAATTTAAAATGCCTTTACTGGAAGAACAAATAAGACTTTGACAATAGCTGATGCTGGCATCATTACACTTTTTATACAGAGGAATTATCTGGAGGACTTGCTAAAAAGAGAATTTTTTAGCAGAGGTGCTGCCAAAGATAGTCCGGGAAATTTGCATGTCTAAAAGTCCCCAGGCTTCTAGAGCAATACAGAGACTGCTAATGCAAGGGCCTTATTTTCTCATCTTCTGATTAGAATGGGAAATACATTTCACAACTTATTGGGTTGTGATGCCAGGTCTCACTAGCAGGAAGCTAGGACCTTTACTGACTGTTCTCTGTCCTCCGGTCTGTAGGGTGAGTGGGGCACTCACTGCACTCTGTGGGTTCTGTAAATGGAACCTTGTGTTGAAGTCAGTGAACAAAATAACCAGTCTGGTCCACACTGGAATTAGTAAAGATGTCTATCAGTGCATTTTGCAATATATCATTTTACAATTTTGTCTTTAGCCATATTTGACTGTCATGGGGGGGGGTCCTCTTTCTCCCTCGGCCTGTCAATCACCAGATCAAGCGGGCAAGTGGCAGTAGTGGTGAAAGAAAGCTTTGTATGAGACCCATGAGCACGATCAGGGACAGGTTTCCAGAAGACAGTCTTCAGTGAATCAGCTCAACTTTATTTCAGAGTATAAAGAATGTATAGGATTGGGGAGCCTGGAGACAAACCCTAATTTGCTTTAAGTGGCAATCTCCTATCATCCGGCTCCTACCTAGCACAAGTCTTAGTTATCACATGTGCAGCAAGGGAGCCTTCTAGCAGCGATCTATCTCAGGGTTCCAGCTAAAGAAAAGTCAGGCATCTGGATTAGAGAGGCAGGCATCTGGATTAGAGGCAGTTTTCAGATGAGGTCAGTCCTCCAGGCCCAGGGACATTCTCCAGACAAGGGCAGGTAGAAACAGGAAGTTCTTCTGGAAAAAGGGAACCCCATGTTGCCCAGCTCTTAAGATAAGCTGCCAGGCCATGGGGAGACTGCAACCTGTACCAGTCAGCAACGTCTTCCAACATTCTTGGATTGACTTCCATGTTTTCTTTAATTGCAATGGTAATTCTACAACTACCTCCCGCCTCTATGCAGTCCCACAAACCCACCTACACTGCATATAACTGCATGTTTCTTGCTTCATTTAATGAAGCAAGATAAGCATTTAGTTCATTGGGAAATAAGCTAATTTAAAATGCCTTTACTGGAAGAACAAATAAGACTTTGACAATAGCTGATGCTGGCATCATTACACTTTTTATACAGAGGAATTATCTGGAGGACTTGCTAAAAAGAGAATTTTTTAGCAGAGGTGCTGCCATAGATAGTCCGGGAAATTTGCATGTCTAAAAGTCCCCAGGCTTCTAGAGCAATACAGAGACTGCTAATGCAAGGGCCTTATTTTCTCATCTTCTGATTAGAATGGGAAATACATTTCACAACTTATTGGGTGATTCTCGTGATTTCATGAGTGTACTTATAAGACAGCATTCCTGAGATCCTCCAAATATTTATTCCAGTGGTAAAATGGGTTTTCCTATGTTGGACTAGAGAAATAATTGAACAAGAGAACACAGACTTTAAAAAAAAGGAAAGAAACACAGAAGTTATTGACTATGAAGCAAAATAAGTATATGTAGTTGTCTATGATGAGTGATGACAAATTTTTCATAAAGATACACTTACCATAGCTGGGACCTCATATATATAAAGAAATGATAATCAATAATAATAATTAAGAAAATTGGAAGTCAATCAATTGGCAGAGCAATTGTAGGAAGAGTCTTATGGCCTCTGTGTAAGTTTGTAGGACACAGAAAAATGGGCGTTAAACATTTATTATATATATGCAATTATCATTGTGCATAAGTGTGTTAGATGAATGCAGATGTGTTTATTCCAATGGATATACAGTTCAATAATGCATTATTTTGGCAGAGCATGAGGGAAATATACTCCATTTAAATGTGAAATAGTAAGTGAGGGTCGAGAATACGCCCATAGCAGCGCATGTGCAGTTGGAAAGCACACCAGCTCCTCATTTGTTACCATGACTGTAATTTACTTCTTTATGTCTTTAACAAGGGGCTGATGCTTTCAAGGATGATGGCGTCTACTCCAGGTACTTCACAGCTTATTCAGAAAATGGAATATATAGCTTAAAAGTGCGTGCTGATGGAGGAGCAAATTCTGCCAGGAGAAGCTTACGGCATCCGTCGAGTAGAGCCGCCTACATCCCAGGCTGGGTAGTGAATGGTGAGTAGCTCACATTATCATAAACCCAGGAGATAATATTTATGATTTGATACGATGGAGGCTCCAAACATTTTACAATTCAAAATGTATCTTTCCCCATTTCTAGAATGAGATCTTTATATAATTGTCTCTGAGTTAACTCAATCTAAGTCTGACAAACAGTAGACACAGAAAACCTACCAGCTATTATTAGGTTAGTGTGGAACACCCTTACATGTCAACAACGATGTGTTAACCTTTCAGCTCAGGACAAAGGAAGCAGCCCACTATGCTATGGCAAGTGCCAGCCAGTGGGAGAATCTGTCCTCTGGGTTCCTTGAGCTTCAGTGGTTTTAAGTTTTCGTTTCCTTGCTCCTTATCTTGTGACTTTGGGGGCCTTTATAAAGCAATGGATTAAATCATGAACATTATTTCTTAACACGTCCAGCATAGAAGGAAGGATGTTATCTGAGTGTCAAGGATAGAACTGGCATTGATTTCTCTAGATGTGTTTCTAATCGGAAATGACTTGCGGATAAAGCAATACTTTTCTTAAGGCATAAATTAGTGAGGCATGGTGACACACACCTGTGACCCCATCACTTAGGGAACAGAGGAAAGAGGATAAGGATTTCAAGGTTAACCTTGGCTACTTAAGTGCATTTGAGGCTAGCCTAAGAAGAATGCCACCTTGTTTGGTTTTGGATTTATTTTTATTTTGTTTTGTTAATTCATATAACAAATTACATAGCATTCTCATTCAGTGCAGTTTTCATTTCAAAGGAAGTTGTCCAATTTTATTTGATAACATCTTGGTAAGGATTCTGGAGGAAGAAATTTCCCATTAATTGAATGCTTATGATTCTAACACATAATAAAATGCAGCTGTATAAGGGAAAGAGAAAGAAAAAAGGAAAACAGGTAGGGTCAGGAAGTTGACTGACTAAGCTCCAAAAATACTAGTGCAGCTTCATCCAGTTTAAACTAGAAAATTTTAAATGCAGGTGAAATTGAAGGGAACCCACCCAGACCTGAAACGACCGAGGCTACTCAGCCAGTCCTGGAGAATTTCAGCAGAGCAGCATCTGGGGGTGCATTTGTCGTATCCAATGTTCCATCTGGTCCTTTGCCTGACCAGTACCCCCCAAGTCAGATCACAGACCTTCAGGCCACGCTTGATGGGGAAGAGATCAGCCTAACATGGACAGCACCGGGAGATGATTTTGATGCTGGAAAAGGTAAGAACAAAGAATTGTGCAGGTTTGACTCAGGTGAGAGGTGTCCAATGTGATGCAATAGCGGATTGGTCACAGGAAAGAGTGATTTGTCACTGAGAACTCAGCCAAGTGGGAGTTTTATGATCTGATACTTTATAGTTTATCAAACATATCTTGCTTTTCAGGCAAAGATAGTAGCGTTTAACAGTGATTAAAAGTCAGACTCAGTTTTTATTGAAAAATGGGTAAGACTTTTGATATGAGCATACTTTACATGTTAAATATTTTTGAGAATAACTAGAAAGAAATTTAACATGGTAATATGCAGCAACTAACCCAGAACATTTCTCTTAGCTCAACAGTATATCATAAGAATAAGTGAAAATATTACTGACCTAAGAGACAATTTTGATGAGGCTCTTCAAGTTAATACAACTGATCTGTTACCAAACGAAGCCAACTCCAAGGAAACCTTTGCCTTCAAACCAGAAAACATCTCAGAAGAAAATGCAACCTACATATTCATTGCCATGAAAAGTGTTGACAAAAGCAATTTGAGATCAGAACTGTCCAACATCGCACAAGTAACACTATTCATCCCTCAAGGAGATCCTAGTCCTGACAGTCCTGCGAGTCCTGATGGCCCCGGGAGTCCTGATGGCCCCGGGAGTCCTGACGGTCCTGGGGGTCCTGGTGGGAGCCCACAGTCTGGAGTTAGTGTTTCCACCATCGTGCTGTCTGTGGTGGGCTCTATCGTACTCGTCTGTTTTATTCTAAGTGCCACTGTTTGTGTCCTAAAGAAAAGAAGGTCCTCATCAAATGTTCAAACATCATTTTGAAGCAACATGAATAAAAGGATACTTCTGAGTTTTTAAGTACATCCTATGTGATCATGAACTCAAAAATAATTTCAAGAGGGTTTAAAAGGTGTGCTTTAAGCACACCCATTCATGAAAAACTACAAATATTAAAGTTTAAAATTTTATTCACTTAAAATAAATAGTGACAAAAACTTTTTATATTGATTTCTAGTTCTGTATTTTTTTTCTGATGTCAAAGTTTTCTGAAATGATACTTCAAATTTCCTGGAGAAACTAAAAGTATCTATGTAAGTAGTGAAGACGCAACATAAAAGAACAAATCAGCAATATTTATAGGGAAGAAATGAATGTGGTCTTAGTGTTATCAATATAAGCTAATGGCATTATAGTAACTCAAAATCGGCAACCGTACACTATCATAGTGAAGGTCATACTTACTGCAATTCATGGATACGGAAGATGTTATTTTATTATTTTACTTTTATTTATTGTGTGTGTGTGTGTGTGTGTGTGTGTGTGTGTGTGTGTGTATGCATGGATGCATTGTGTGTTCATGTGTGTATGTATGTATGTATTATGTTAGGGCACTGTGTGTGTGTGTGTGCCGTTGCATGCATGTGGATATAAGAAGACAGTTTGTGGGCATGGGTTCTCTCCTTCCGTCCTGTGGGTCCTAGGGATCAAACCCAGGCTGTCATGCTTGGCAGCAAATGTCTTTACTCCCAGCCATCTCACTGGGCCCAGGAAGATACTGCATTTTCAAAAGCAGATTCCTCCTGTTTGTCTTTCAATTCAATATAAACATCTCTTTCCTCCGAAAGCCACCTACCTATGCACTTTTTTGCTCATCTTAAGAAAGAATTGTTGAAACTAAAGTCTATTGACTTTTTTCCAGAGAAAAGAAAAGCAAAATAGACGCATTTTAACCCATCACTCAGAGGCACACCTAGGAGGCTCAAGCCTATTGATAAGATCAGTTAAGGAGAGAAAGGAAGTGGGCTGAGAAGAGTAGATTCTCATTGCAGGAAGTATTCACAGCCCTCCAATGAGAACAAGATGTCACAATCCTCCCATGAGAATAAAGCATCACATTCCTCCAATGAGAACAAGGTATCACAATCCTCCCATGAGAATAAGGTATCACAATCCTCCAATGAGAACAAGGTATCACAATCCTCCAATTAGAACAAGGTATCACAATCCCCCAATTAGAACAAGTTAATACTTCACATAATAGCAAATGCCGGAGAGGATGTAAAGAAAGAGGAACCCTTATTCGTGGTTGGTGGGAATGGAAATTGGTGATTTAAAGCAAAAAGTACCACATGACCCAGCTGAATCTCTCCTGGGTATACACACAAAAGCCTCTAGGTCCCATCACAGAGACATTTGTACATCCATGTTTACTCACAATGGCTAAGAAGTGGAGCATCCTAGACGTTCATCAACAGATGATCAGGCAAAGAAGACATGGAGTACATGATGCACATTGAGTTTAATACAACTGGTCATAAATAGAAATAGAATCATGGCATTTGCAGAAAAATGGAAAGAATTGGAAATTATTATGGAAACAAATTGTTCCAGACTCATAAAGACAAATCTCTCCCGGTTTTTCTTATATGTCAATTCTATGTTTATGTGTATGTTCCTATAATACTTCTTGCCTCTTCAAGTTAAACTTCCCTTAACTATAGAATCTCTACTAGTCTCTGCTGTGTCTCAGTAAAATGATTGAAGCAATTATGTGTACATATATGCTCTGTTTACCTACTCTTCCTTCTTTCTTTGTTAAAATCAATCCTGTTAAAGTCATTAATAGTTATAGGATAATCTTTTTGTATACTCTGAAGTACACTCTGACAAGTCACCTTCTGAGTGGCTTAACAAAGAGCTGAACAGCAAACAGCTAGGCAGGAGAGGATAGGCAAGACTTTCAGGCAGAGATAGGAACTCTGGGAAGGAATCAAAGGGGCAGGGACTCACCAGGCAGACATGGAGTAAGTGGAACATATGGAAGAGAGATAATGAACCACACAGCAGAACATAGACTAATATAAATGGGTTAATTTAAGTTATAAGACCTAGTTGGGAATAAGCCTAAGCTAAGGCCAAGCTTTCATATTTAATAAGAAGTCTCCGAGTCATTATTTGGGAGCTGATGGTCCAAGAAAAATCCAACTACAGTTAATAAATGTATTATTATGCTCAGAGGCCATCTTCGTGCTCCCGAAGTCAAGGCTTTTAGTGAGGGATGAGGGGTCACAAGGTCACCGGCACTCACAGCTTCCAGCCTGCTGACTGTTTTATGAGGCAGTATCCACTGACCACCTCATATAGAAATTTCTTGCTGCTGTGTAGTACTCTAATGTGTATATATTCCACACTTTCTTTATCCATTCTTCCATTGAGGGGCACCTAGGTTGTTTCTACGTTATGCTATTACAAATAATGCTGCTATAAAGATAGTTGAACAAATGCTTTTATAGTATGATTGGGCATCTCTTGGGTATATTCCCAAGAGTGGTATTGCTGAATCCTGAGGTAGGTTGAGTCCCAATTTCCTGAAAAACCGCCACACTGATCTGCAAAGTGGTTTCACAAGTTAGCATTCCCACCAGCAATGGATGAGAGTTCCCCTTACTCCACATCCTCTCCAGCATAGGCTATCATTGGTGTTTTTGATTTTAGCCATTCTGACAGGTGTAAGATGGTATCTCAAAGTTGTTTTGATTTGCATTTCCCTGATCACTAAGGAAGTTGAACATGACCTTAAGTATCTTTTGGCCATTTGAACTTCTTCTGTTGATAATTCTCTGTTCAGATCATTACCCCATTTTTTAATTGGGTTATTTAGAATTTTAATTTCTAGTTTCTTGAGTTCTTTATATATTTTGGAGATCAGAACTTTGTCTGATGTGGGGTTGGTGAAGAATTTTGCATGCAAATGGATGGAAATAGAAAACATTATCCTTAGTGAGATAACCCAGACCCAAAAAGATGAATATGATATGTACTCACTCATTAGTGGACTCTAGCCATAAACAAAGGACATTAAGCCTATAGTTCACAAGCCTAGAGAAGCCAAATAGCAAGGTGAACCCAAAGAAAAACATATATAGATCCTCCTGGAAATTGGAAGCAAACAAGATCGCTGGGCAAAAGTTGGGAGCATGGAAGTGGGAGTAGGGGTGGGGGTAGGGTTAAGGGAAGGGGAGGAGAGAAGGAGAAGGCAGAAGGGAAGGACTGGGGAGAGCTTGGGGGAGTGGGAGGGTGGAGATGGAGGAAGGGAGGATATTGGAGCAGGGAAGAAGATATCTATATTAAGGGAGCCATTTTAGGGTTGGCAAGAGACTTGGCTCTAGGGGGAATCCCAGATGTCCACAGGGATGTCCCCAGCTAGGTCCTTGGGCAGCAAAGGAGAAGGTGCCTGAACTGGCCTTGTCCCATAGTCACACTGATGACTATCTTGAATATCACCATGAAATTTTCGTCCCATGTATGGAGATAGAGACAGAGTCCCATATCCACATCAGAGCAATGGACTGAGCTCCCAAGGTCCAGTTGAAGAGCAGAAGGAGGGAGATGAGCAAGGAAGTCAGGACCACAAGGGGTTGGTCCACCCACTGAGACAGTGTGCCTGATCTAATGGGAGCTCACCAAATCCAGCTGGACCAGGACTGAATGAGCTTGTGATCAAACAGGACTCTCTGAATGTGGCTGACAATGGGGGCTGACTGAGAAGCCATCAATAATGGTACTGGGACCTGTCTCTTCTGCATCTATTGGCTTTTTGGGTCCCTAGTCTATTTGGATGCACACCTTCCTAGGCCGGGATGGAGGGGGGAGGGCCTTGGACTTCCCACAGGGCAGGGTACCCTGCTCTCTCTTAAGGATGGAGGGGGAAGGAGGAATGTTAGTGGGGGAGCGGGAGAGGAATGGGAGAAAGGGGGAAGCGTAAATTTTTGAATGAAAAAATAAAAATAATAAATAAACTGTCATCTCATGAAAAAAAACTGTCATCTCATGAAAAAAGAAATTTCTTGCTATACTTTTTTGAGTCACCTTTGCATAATCCCATGGTTGTGTCCTTTCTAACTCTGGTTGCATAGAAACAATATAACAATATAATTTGGAATTTGGGGAAATGATTAACTAGCTTAATTTTTTTTAACCAAAAGTACATATACAGATTTAGGGATACATTACAGAAAGTTGTTTGGGTATTGATTTGGTTTGGTTTGGTTAGATGTTTTGTCAGTGTTGGAGGGAAAACATTATAATTCTAAAACACTGCATTCACCCTCTTCATCCACACCTTATATATTTCTCCCAGCTTGCCTTCCAGTCTCTGTTCTCATAATTCCTCTTGCAATGAAGAGGGCTCTATCTGTCCTCCATGGACTGCTACGAACTCTCAACTTTGTTGGTTACTCGCACAGGAACCTGAGTCTATTCTCACTCTCCATAACAGTTACCTTCCTTTGTCCCCCATTTTTATATCCTAGAATCACCTGGTTGTAGGTGGAGGCTGCTTGTTCACCCCTGGCTGCCCAGACCCAGAATAATCACACAGAAACTATATTATATACTGTTTGACCAATAGCTCAAGCATATTGCTAGCTAGCTCTTATATCTTAAATTAACCCATCTCTATTAATCTGGGCATCACCACAAGATCGTGGCCTACCAGCAAGATTTCATCTGGCATCTGTCTCCTGCAGTGGCTACATGGCATCTCACTAACTCTGACTGCTCTCTTCCTTTATCTGCATCGAATTTCCACCTTGTTCTATTCTGCTAAGCCACTGGCTAAAACAGCTTCATTCATTACCCAATAAAAGCAACACATAGACAGAAGGACTTCCCGCACCATTTCCCCTTTTCTATTCAAATAAAAAGGAAGGTTTTAACTTTAACATAGTAAAATTACATATAACAAAACAGGTATCAAGTAAGAATTACAGTTACAATACTTATATCTACTTTATCTTTATCCTAACTAAGGAAAACTATAATTATAACTATCTATTCTTCAACTCCATCAAAGAATCTAGAAGGATATAATATTACCTAAGTAAACAGGAAGTGCATTGTAAGCAACTTCCAAAACTCTAAAATTGACAGAGATATCTCACTGCCTGGACAGTCACCCCAAAGTTCTTCTGTACCATTGGGGCATCCATCTTCAGCCTACAGGCCCATAGTATCCAGCAGACTTTTCCATGAAGCAGGAAATTTCAAAGATGGTTTACCTATATTGACAGTTTGTCAGTCACCTTCTTCTGTTTCCTGCAGAATGTCTACAGACTCTTTCATGAAGCAGGAACCTCAAAGGACTGTCTCACCTTTAGGCAAGTTCAGCAGTCATTTTTCTGTGTGTACTGCATGTCCCAGTTTATACAGCATAACATCAAGAAGTTCAAGCAAGAGCAGTTTCTTGCCCAAATGGCTAGCAAATTCCATAAGGAGCCTCTTTGTTGCCCATAATCCCCTTGAAGTAGATTGGTGCTGCCAGTAGCAGATGTGTCTCATTGTCATGAAAAGTCCTAAGTTCTTAAACATTTTAAATGCCATATTCTGTAGGCCTTTGAAATGTTTGAAGATTACCTATCTAACTGAAATATATATATATATATATATATATATATATATATATATATTTTAAAAACCCTAACTAACATGACTACTTGCTTGACTATTATAAATGATTATCTATTACCTGTATTTTTAATTATACATTACATTTTAAAATGAATTGCAGACACATAATACCTTAAGAGCAGAAATATACTTATAACAAAATTGACTTTAAATTTCTATCAATAAACCAAGATCCACACCAGTGTAAAGTATTCATCTCTATAACATATCCCCATTTAAATGTAAAGAAACATTTATAAACAATACTTGGAAATTTGGAATTGTTCTCTAGACTACTTCCTTCTGATTAGCACGGTTACTCAGATCTTTCATGGGGTATCCTGTATGATAGGTCCATCTCAGCCAGAAGTCCTGAAGCTGTTATGAATGTTGAACCATCTGGGCCATTTTCAGGGGGCCTTGATTGATCAAACCACATTAGTTTAGAAGGAATCCATAGGTTCTCATCCTCTGTGGAAACAAAAGTAGGACCACTTTTCCAAAACAACCTACCCTTAGACCCAAATGAGAAGTCAAGATACCTTTAAAGTATATATGTTGGTTTAGCTTAGTAGTCTGTACAGTGAAATGACTCTCTGCACTTAGCTTATTCACAGTCAAAAAAAATGCAAAGAAAACACAATAATATACATAATCCAAATGCCCTTTTCATTTTCCATCTTTACATGGCTTATTTTTCTTTACCTCTTTAATCTATGACTGTACTCTGTCTCTTTAAAGACTTTGTTTTATTTCTTAAAACCATTTACTTTATTTTATAACTATCTATATTCTTTTTCTTCTCTCTTTTAAGCCTAACCACATTTTTTAAACATGGTGTGACATGTTCAGATGTTTATTATTGTCTGAATCTGTCTTTATTGCATATCTGTAATTATTTTTTTAACCAGGAGCACTTTTAAAATGGTAAGCAGCTTGGTTGCAGTGGCGCTGGATGCTGACTTCTCTCTCTGTGTCCTGGTAAATCATGTTCATTTTTGTGTCTTAATCTAGGTCCCGAACTTCCTGGAGAGGATGCTCTATCTTTCCCAACCTCTTTCCCAAAAGGAGGCAACTTCCTGTTACCCTAAGCTCACTGTAGCTCTAAACTGTAATTGTTTCTTTTCTTTTTTTTTTTTTTTTACTGATTTTTATTGAGCTCTACATTTTTCTCTGCTCCCCTCCCTGTCTCTCCCCTCCCCTTCAACCCTCTCCCAAGGTCCCCATGCTCCCAATTTACTCAGGAGATCTTGTCCTTTTCCACTTCCCATGTAGATTAGATCTATGTATGTCTCTCTTAGGGTCCTCATTGTTGTCTAGGTTCTCTGGGATTGTGATTTGTGGGCTGGTTTTCTTTGCTTTATGTTTAAAAACCACTTATTAGTGAGTACATGTAATAATTGTCTTTCTGGGTCTGGGTTACCTCACTCAAAATGATGTTTTCTAGCTCAATCCATTTTCCTGCAAAATTCAAGCTGTCGTTATTTCTGCTGTGTAGTACTCCATTGTGTAAATGTACTACATTTTTCTTATCCATTCTTTGGTCAAGGGGCATTTAGGTTGTTTCCAGGTTCTGGTTATGGCAAACAATGTTACTGTGAACATGGTTGAGCACATGTCCTTGTGGCACTATTGAGCATCTTTTGGATATATACCCAAAAGTGGTATTACTGGGACTTGAGGATTGTACTGTAATTGTTATGTACTTGTGCTAACTTCTCTCCAGATGGTGAGATCCTTAAAGGCAGAAGATAATCCCTCATTCATCATTGCAACTCCGGTACCTATCACCATGTTCAATAAATATTTGCTCATCTTTCTCTCTAGTATCAGCTGAAATGAATCAAAGGCAAAAGGACAACAGAAGAACCAGTATCCACCCGAGGCTTAATACATAAGCTACAAGGAGGAAATATGATTCCCCCAGAGAGAAATGATGAATCACCCTACCTAAATAAGGAAAACAACAGATAATTGAACTGTATTCTCGATGCTTCTACAATAACAAGCTTAGACTTACTTCCTCTTCATTGCCCAACCAGCCTTTATCTGGTATGTAGGTTGATCCAACTCTTACATGAACTTTACCTCTGCCTAACATTCTTTCGATTTCAGTTTACCTGATAACCACTCTTACAGCTATACACAGTTTCGAGTCACTTCGAAAGACACAAGAGGCAAATTTGTCCAAAAGCAGCAAAAACCGTTCTTCATAGCCCCTCCCTGCCCTGTTTTACTTCACATAAGTAACAGCACTGATCCACTGGGCATTTCTGCAACTCCTGTTCCATGCACTAGATTTCAATGATTCCTTTTCTCTTCCTAACACCCAGTTTTGAGCAACAGCAAAGTCACTATGATGTTTCCACTATAAAATGACATGTAAAGAATTTAACACTAGCTGGTATTTTAGAATATTTATTGTTTATCCTTTCTATTAATCATTAGGTATATGAGAGTAGAGGTCAGTCATAATTCACAAAGGAGAACTGAATTATGGTAAATTCTCAATAGCCAACTGTCAAATGAATAAGGAGGTAAGGATGGAGGCACAGAATCAGGCCAAGGAAGGTAATCAAAAATATTTATGCTATGTGATACCTTGTTCAACCAGCTTTCTAATCTCTTCTCTGAACCTTACTAAATGGAAACCTTGGCCTTGGTCATGTATGTTTTCATAGCAAAGTGAAGATCAATATGGAAAGAAGATTGTTTGCCAGCATTCCAGACATGACCTTCCTGGTCTCTTCAGGGTCACCTTTCACCAATGTAACCGTAGCCTTCATATCTAGTAGTACAGACTGTTCCCTGTTTGTGTGCTTTGCCCATGTGGAGTCCTCTAGTGCATACACTTTGCTTTGTGACAGGCTTCCTTCAATTCTATATGTGAGATTCCTCTATATTACCGTAGAGAGTGATGTGTTCCTGGAACTGATTTCAATACACTACAAACTTTAAAAACTCAACACCATCATTAATGTTGGAAGTTACTTTTGCTCATAGTAAGTGCTGCTAGCAAAACTGATCTTATAAGAATCTTCAAATAAATATCTGTGCACCAGTGAATTCACACAAAGTAACAATGCATGCATCTATTCATAGAACATGTTATTATTTCCATTTAGTTTGTTATCAAAAGTGTGGGTTTGAATCTTAGAGAAAAAACATATTAAATAGATGCCAGCTTTTTCTCTCAGTTAATAAGAATAAAATCACTTATTTTACAGTATTGGAGGATTTCTTTATAGATGATGTGTATAAACTTCCTAATATTGGCTCCAGTAGGCACTAAATATTTAATTAC
Organism: Ondatra zibethicus; assembly: GCA_004026605.1. Classification (NCBI taxonomy): domain Eukaryota; kingdom Metazoa; phylum Chordata; class Mammalia; order Rodentia; family Cricetidae; genus Ondatra; species Ondatra zibethicus. The sequence goes on from PVIU01002861.1 coordinate 152,867, forward strand.
GTAAGCTGCTTCCCAGTGTTCTTAACTGTAACATTGCAGTCGAATATTTCCTTCAGAGTTGTGTTTAAGAGTAAGTGTGAAGCACTTACTGTGATATATAGGCATCTATCAAACTGCCAGCATCCCAGGGCCCAGCATCCCAGGGCCCAGCATCCCAGGGCTCTGCATCCCAAGTCTAAGCAACCCAGGCACCAACTGCTCTTCCAGAAGACCCAAGTTCAGTCTCAGCACCCACGTCAGAGAGATAAACTATAACCCTAGCCCCCAAAACTCCCATGCCTTCTTCTGGCCACTGAGGGCACCAAGACGTATAACATATACTCACACAGAAATACACAGATGCAAATAAATTAAAATAAGAAAACTAAATCTTTTTCAAAAGAATTCTGGTATCCAATAGGAGTTCAGACATTCTTTCCTTATTTCCAATCACTCATTTCAGTAATACTGGATGAGCGTCTGCAGCAGTCACTAGACAAATGTAACCCCGCCTGCTAGAATGATCGTCTTAGACTTGGGGGAGAAGAGTGGTCAATTAATTATGACTGAATAGGAGGTAGGAAGAAGCTTCTCCTCACATGTTTCTGGGTTTTAATTTTGCCAGAACAATTCTAAATATTAAAAATACCAAACTTCTGTAAGCTTGCTTTAAGTGACATTTTGAATTTAGTTGGCTAGCCCATTTTCCCCGTATTCAATTGTATACAATGAAATTTTGACTACCCCACAGCCCTGCATTACTGCCTGTGTTCTATTGTTCCTGCATAGTTCTGTTTTAATTATTACCTTTCCTGCTCTTCAGAAACAGGGGAATGTCTACTGATGATCACCTTGCTCAAGCAACATTCAAACCTGTAGGACACATGGTTCTTTGCTATAGTTCCAGGTAGAGAGCAATGTTAGGATTCTTGGCAAGGATAGTCCTGTGAAAAGGAAATGTTGATACACCCCCAATCCATTTCTAGGCATAGACAACACCTCACAGATTCACATAGGCAAAAGACAGTTCTTGCAATGATTCTTAGAACACTGTTTCCAGGTTCACACACTTACATAAAAGTCCCTCCTGCCCAATCTCCCGCCTCACACTAAAGTCATTTCTTAGAACAGTTTCCAGGTTCACACTCTTGCATAAAGTCCCTCTGCCTCTTCTCTCCTGCCCTATCTCCCCACTAGCAGTAAAGTCATTTCTTCAGGTTCAAGACAGCATGGCAAGCAATCTATCAAGTGCCCTTAACAAAAATGTCCTCTAAAATATAATGTTTCAAATGTTGTCTGCTTATGAGCAAAAGTCCCATCTTCCTCATTTGTCTTTGAGAAGAGCAATATATATATTTATCATTGTATTCTTCTGGGCCATCTCTGCCTGAAAGGGTTAATGACTGAGGAAGAGTCTGCTCTGCCATCCTGTCTGTGACATGATGGGATGGGAAAGGCATGTAGGCAGAGTGGAGATATAGAGTCTTCCAGAGAAAAGGGAAACCTGTATTGAAAGAAATTTCCAAAGGTGCCAAGCTCATCAATAATACAAGCCAAGTGGGGTTGGTTAAGCAGACGAGAAAGGGCAAATATAGGCAGCATGGTTGACCCCAAGGAATATATGGCAGTGCCCAGCAAGGCAATTTGTCTTTGGATTTCTATTTTGTATCTCAAGAATAAGAGGTAGTAAAAATATCATTAAAGAGCCTCTGCCTAGGAGAAATTCACCAACCCTCTGCCTAGCTGGGAGCCACTTCCACATAGGTACTGGGCTGCAGAAGGCACAACCAGAGAAATACTGCATCTGCTGTGGAATTCTGCTCCCTGTCCCATTGGTCCCACCCAGTTCCCCCTCAAATCACCACCCCCTCCCTTGTCACATTACCTAATGTCACTGCTTCCCTAGCTGCATTCCCTGATATTAGGTGCTGATTACAGAACTGGACGAGATGGCCATGGAGACTGCCTAAGAGGCATCACAAAGTCTGAGCCAATGCAGCCAGAGTCCTCATCACTCTGTTGAAGCTGGGGTGGAAACTTTAAGTACCAGGAAGGTACAGCACTCTTGGTAAGCAAGAAAGTCAGTCTGAGAGATGGGCATGATAGAAAAAATAAAACCATAAAAAAAGAAGATTCCTAACTGTGAGTGGTTCCATAAGGTTGCCTCTTTTCTAATACGGCCATAGCTTAACATGGTCAAGATACTAAAAAAATAATGAAAGAGAGGAAGCAGATAAGATTGAAGGTCTCAGCAATTATTAAATTATATGCAAGTTAATGAATCTCAAAACTGCTTAAATATTAAAATTACCTAGAAGGCCTATCAAACATCACTATGAACTCTCACTTATAATAATGGTGACTTTGTTATTCAGCATCAGATTCCCTGAAACTGGAGTTACACACAGATGTCAGCCACCCAGGTGGGAGGTGGGAACTGAACATGGAACCTCTGGAAGAGAAGCAAATGCTTTTTAATGACTTAGCTATTTCTTCTGCCCTGTAAAGCTCAACCACTGAGTCACACTGAGCAGAAGAAATTTAATAGTGGGCTACTTCCCTTGTCTTTTCCATTTCTTCCTTTTAAAAAAGCTATTCCTATCTGAGTGGTAGTGGTGCATGCCTTTAATCCCAGCACTTGGGAGGCAGAAGCAGGAGGATCTCTGTGAGTTCAAGGTCAACTGGGTCTACAAGAGGTAGTTCCAGGACAGGTTCCAAAGCTACTGAAAAACCCTGTCTCAAAAAACAAAAAAAAAAAAAGAAGAAGAAAGAAAAGCTATTTCTGTGTCATCCATAAAATGATTAACAAGCATAACAAGTTTTCTGGCTACTGAGAATGTATATCTACAAGGTGAACAAAATTTGCTGTTTGTCAATAGTTATTTTGCACATTTTAACGGGAAGTTATCCCCAAAATTTGGGAGATCTATTTTCACATTTTAAGTTACGTTGTTTTGGGTTGAATATAAAATGCCTCCTTCAGGCTTATGAAGTAAAGCCTAGATCCCCAGCTGGTGGCACCATTTTGTGATGTTCTGGAAATGTCAAAAAGTTGGGTCTAGCTAGAGGAAGTAGAGTCTTAGAGGGTATGGTCCTGGCCTCTTCCTATCTCTTCTTTGTGTCTTGTCTGCCCTTCCCTCCCACACACACACCCAACACTGGGGTCGGAGGCAGACAGTGACACTCCACTTTTACATGGGTGCTGGGGATGTGAACTCGGGTCCTCATCCTTGCACAACAAGTACTTTACTCTTTAAACCATCCCCCAGCTCAACTGTAATTTTTGACAAGATCAAACCTCATCCTCATTGCTTCTAAGTCTGCTTTTGAGAAAACATCTAAGTCTGGGAAGTTATAATCTACTTGTCAATAGTTTTTAAGTAAAAGTAGCACTAATGAGAAGAAAATGTGACTCATTTAGCTTGCCCCTTTAACCAGTGGTTTCCCTTAGTTAAGACATCATACTATGAAGTAAACACACTGTTTGTTCCTGTGGGACAGCAAAGCAGTGTGAGCCCAAAGTAATAGAGATAATAATTGCTGCTATTACTTCATACCATTCTTACATGCAAATGCATTATTTTATATTTCTAGTGTTTGTCAATTAACAACACTACACTCTTGTATCATTATCAAATGGCAACTACTAAATATAAGTAACTTTTTTGGGCAGAATCTCTTTTATCCCAGGCTATGCGGCCAAGAATAGCCTCTGACTCCTGACCCTCCTGCTCCTCCCCCGTCTCAACTGCTGATGTTACAGATGTGCATCACCACACCTGTTCTTTATGTTGCTGGGGATCAAACCCAGGGCTTGGTGAACAATAGGCAACCACTGTACTTACTGTACTATATCCCCAGCCCTGAATAACTTCATAATTCTTAAAGTAGTTTTAATTTTGTAGATCCTCAGACAGGACTTTGGAAATCATCAATGAGCAATAGGCTACATATTGAGGACCATGATCCAAAAAGAACCTAGGTTTACCAGTGGGCTTTGGTTGTGAGCAACTCCATTTTGATTTGTATGAGAGTTGAAGATGTCTAAATAAACTATTTTCTGAAGTGTAAACAGCTAGATCCAACTTACAGGGTACAGCAACGAATGTGAAAGTTAATGAATTGCTGTTAAGACAGTGGTGGCTATAAAAATCACAGCAGTCCCTTGTCCAATAATCAAGGAGAATGTTCTTCAGATTGAAATGTAGCTCAATGGTATATTAAGATGAACATCAAGGCAATCAAAACAATTACCAGCATCTAAGACCCCACCCAGGATCATAAGCATTTGAAGAAGACAAAGACCATAATTCTACAATGTTGCACGTCCTTGTGTAGAAGTGTGTCTGCCGCACCCTAACTGTTCACTAAATTCAGTGAATGAGCAAATAGATTAGTAAAAACTAAAATAATCATCTTGAATTCATGACATTTGGCAGCAAACAATAAAAATAATTAACAATGATAAATATGTTTTAACCGTGATGGCATAAAAGAAACAGTAAAGGAAGAAAAGCCAATGCACACTTAAAGAGCTGAATACATAGAAACCAAGATGCTTAACTCACTGAATTCTTCAGTTTCATGGTTATAGAAAAAGTTATTCCAGCACAATCAGCATGGGAGTTAACTACAGCATCCAAGAACAGCAGCGTTGGAGCATCCGTGGGTGTGTGGTGTGGTGCTGTCTCACTAAGGTCAGAATCCGCGCCATATCCATGGCTGAGATAGACTTCACATCACAAAGACTAGATCTCATATTACAAAGACTGGCATTGACATTTCCTCATTTTCACTGCCTATTTGAAAGATAGAGGGCCCAGGTGTGGAGGTGCACAACCCTTGGGAGGAGGCAGGTGCGTCAGGAATTCAAAGGCAACCGGGATACATAGACAGTTAGAGATCAACCTAAGCTATAGGAAGCTTGTCACAGGGGTAGGGGGAGAGGGAAAAAGGGATTGGGAAGGTACACATTTCTAAAAACTGGTTTGCTGCTATTTAATACTTTGACCCTTCCAATCAAATAGCTTTACTTGGAGAAATCTTTGAGGATGAACCAAGAGGAAAAGAACACAGAAATAATTTAATAAATCACTTAAAGAAATGGTGGTTCTAGAATTTTGTGAAATATGGTCTTTATTGTTGTCCACCATGATTTCAGATGTAGTTGAAATGGCATAGGAAGATTTTTCTGCCTTGTATTTATCAAAAACAGGTGACTAGGTTAAGAAGAATTCTACTTAAACTTAAGTTTTTTAAGTCAAAGCTACCTATTTAACCTGAGTTAAACAGAATAAAAGCTACCCTATCTCATACAAGTCCAGTGGTGTGGGAAATCCTTCTGTATATGTGTTGCTTTTATTGGTTAATGAATAAAGAATCTGCCTTGGCCTGTGATAGGGAAGAGTAGAGCTAGGCAGGGAAAACTAAACTGAATGCTGGGAGAAAGAAGGCAGAGTCTGAGAGACACCATGTAGCCACCAGAGGGGAAAGATGCGAGCTGCCAGCTGGAACCTTGCCAGTAGGCCATGAGCCTCGTGGTAAAATATAAAATAATGGAAATGAGTTAATTCTAGACGTAAAAGCTAGCTAGCAATACACTTAATTGGCCAAGCAGTGTTTTAAATATTATAGCTTCTGTGTGATCATTTCAGGAGTCTGGGTGGCTTCTACTATACTCCACATTCTTTTGATTCTCTAACGACAGGTACTGTTTATAACACAAACCCTCAAAATCATTTTAAAATGAGTTCCTTTCTAGTCATTCTTTGGAAAAATAACATATATTCCATATTTTTTCAAATTATAGCCTCCAGGTGAATTGCCCAAGAGTAAAGCCCAAAGCTGTCCCTTTCTGAAATTGTAACCTAGGGTGACTCAGCTTCTCCATGTTTCCATTGTGTAAAGAATGACCCGCCCCAAGTGCTTTTGTGATTCCTTCATCACGAGAAGCCATTTCAAATTTGGCTTCCTCATGCTCAGTGACATCTTTCACTCTGTCTTGTTTGAATCCTCTATTCGTCCAATCTAATCCACACAACAAGGCTTTGAGTTCTTTGGAGGCAATGCCAGAGTTTTCTCAGGTCTGTACTTGAAGACAGAGCACTAGGGAAGGCACATGAAGCATTCACTTTTTTTTTTACATGAACTTAAAATAATAAGGAGGATCAGAGAATAAATGTGAATTTATTGAGGTCTGCCATGTACAGGAATAGCATAACAAAGTCTTTCATAGGATTTTTTTTCTTTTATTATTTTGTTTGCTTGCTTGTACCACGGTCTGACCCTATAAGGTAGAAGTGCCAGCCACTAAATCCAGCGTCACACATTGTTTCACCTAAGCGTCACAAAACTCCTGGAACAGGTATTACTATTCTCACTTTACAGGTAACAAAATTGAGGCTGAGAAGCTAAGAATAAATCTCTTACCTCCAAGCTAATTTACAATCTAGTAAGGAAAAGATATTGTGTCTGTCAAAACAGGCAAAGCAATGCCAGCAGTACAAAATAACAGCAGCTCAAGCAAGTTCAAGGAAAAAAATACCATTTCTTTCAGAGGACTTTATAAATGGTGCCACATCTTGACTGAACTAGCAACACTAAGATAATGCTATTAGTTAAAGATAAAAGCACTCCAAGAAGTTACAGATTTGACTCTGGCACCCACAGTTCTTTCTCTAGTCTTAGGCCAGCTCTTCATCCACCCATTTAAAGCTTACAAGACTATCTTTACAGTTTTACAAAATTTACTCATGTAAGCAGAGAAGCTGATTAACGAATAGCCTTTAGCTGCCGTGTCTGCTATTTATTGAGGTGTCAGGAGTCAGGGCACGTGCATGAA